>JAVJIF010011772.1:0-177366 GCA_038442645.1 Agave tequilana | reverse complement strand
GTAGATAACCGATTCTAGGAATTTTAATTCACACACAGCTAGGAATTTCTAGATGTCCTTTAGACTTTAATTCTTAGAATCATATTCTTACCTACATTCTTTTTCTGAGGATTTTATGATTTTATGAAAATTCTTTTTTCGGAGTCGGTAGGTAACTGATTCCGGGATTTTTATCTTTAAAACTATAAAGTATTTCTTAAAACGGATTTCACTATGATACTAGTATTATATTATGGATTTTTGATATTTATTCGGGTCGTTCCGAGATACTTGAATTTCGGACGATTCCGGTATTTTCCCGAAAGATTTCCGTATCTGCTACTGAATTCCGGGAATTCGCCACTTCCATTATTTTCAATTTTCCTTCCAAGAGAAAATCTTCTCTTTATAAATTCTTTTCCTTTTTCCTTTTCCTTATTTCTTTCCTTCCTCCACAAGCCACAAGAATTCCAATTTCCAATTTTCCCAAAATTCCATTTTCCTCCAAAATTCCACCAACTTCCACACACTTCCATTTCCTCCACCTCATCAACAAATATCTCCACCTCACCATCTCCCATCTTTTTTTATTTATTTATTCTTTTTCCTTTTCTTTTCTTTTTCCTTTTTCTTTTTCCCTCTTCTCTTCTTTCCTCTCCTGCTGGCGCCCACGAGACCGCCAGCCCTCTCTCTCTCTCTGTGGCCTCGCGGCGGCCAGGACCGCCGCGGCGGCCACTGGCGGAGAAGGGGGCCAGTTTCCCCCTCTCCCTTTTCTCTCTCCAGATCTCCCTCTCTCCCCTCTCTTTCCTCCCTCTCTCTCCCTCACTGTGGGGTGGTCGCCGGCCACCCCGGCCTGCGCCGGCGCCGATGGGCCGGAGGGCCCTCGGCGTTTCCCCTCTGGCCGCACTGCCGCGGCCAGAGCCCGGCCAGAGCCCGGCCAGGGCCTGTGGCCCTGGCCGTGGCCTGTTGGGGGGAGGGGGCTGCTGCCCCCCCCTGTCCTTCCCTGGGGTGGCCACCGGCCACCCCAGCCTGGCGCCCCGCGGCGCTCCGCGGCGGCCGGCAACCCTGCCCGGCCAGGGGGCTTCCCGCCCCTGTGCCAGAGAGAAGAGGGGGGCTGCCCCCTGTTCCTCCTGCCTCCTCCCCTCCAGCTCTCTCTCTCTCTCCTCTTTCTCTCTCTTTCCTTCTCTCTCCTCTTTCTCTCTTTCCTTCTCTCTCTCTCTCTCCTCTTCTTCCTCTCTCTCCTCTCTCTACAATTCCTCTCCCTCTCTCTCCTCAGTTTCTCTCTCTAACTCCTCCCTAGACCTCTCTAAAACCTCCACTTTTCTCTCTCTAGGGTTCTCCCTCTAAAAATCACTCTTTCTCTCTCTAGGTTATCCCTCTAAAATCACTCTTTCTCACTCTAGATTTTCTCTCTCTAGAAATCTCCCTCTAGATTCTCTCTCTAGAAATCTCCCTCTAGATTCTCTCTCTAGAAATCTCCCTCTAGATTCTCTCTCTAGAAATCTCCCTCTAGATTTCTTCTCTAGAAATCCACTTCTCCCTCTAGACTTTCTCTCTCTAGAATTTCTCTCCTAAACCACTCTTTTCTCTCTCCTCTTCACTCTACATATTTATATCAGGTTTTGTGGCGCATCCCAAGCTTCCGTGGAGTTCGGATATTTCGGTATATTGGTGACTCAGGCGAGTGTTCTCACTCGCTACCCTCTTGCTTCTCATTCCATTGATTATGATAGGATACTCGCTCTAGTCTTTATGTATTGTATTTCATGCTTTATATCTTTTATTGCTTTATTGCTATGCGTGGCGGACCTTCGTGGTCGTTGGACTGTTGGACTTTGGGTCATTACTTTTATGTTACCACTTTTGCCATACCATTACTTCAGACTAGTTAGTTGCATGCTTCCTTTTAACACATGTATATCACCTGACCATCTAGTGTGTTATCACCTGACCACCTGACCTACTACTATTTGGGCTAGACCCTCTGGTTATGACCTGACTTACCCAGACTATTATCAATCTCTTGACATAACTTGCCACCTGATTATTATCCATCTCTTGTTATGTTTGGTTGTTTACTAAATATCACCACTCTGTCATGCTATCACTTGACACCCAGCATGATGATTTGACTTGTGATTATCATCTTTACGGGGACCTTGACTTATGATTCTGTGTCATGATCAGTGACCTGTTTTCTGCTTTACATGCAGTGACCTGACTATATAGTACTTATGTACTCTTATTCCTGATCATGTCTATTTCCTGTTTTTCCCGTAAAGTGATAATTAAACTATTGAATCTTAAAATGAACCCAACTTGTATTGGGTCGGGGGAAAACATGCGGATATCGATATGTGTTCGTGTTTCAGTGGCATTAGGTTGTGCACTTTATATCGGTCTGACCTGTGGTACTCCAGGGAACCGAGGGGAGAGCTGGCTCCCTTATTCCTGATTGATAGGGCATACATAAGTCCCTCCTGATAGGCCTCGCGGCTGGTTCCGTTACCATGCAACGGAACCACCCTGGACCGTGGTCCCGGGCATGTACGGGACCCACTGTAAACACATAGTTCGTTGATACCCCCGCTGTTTTCCAATAACAACTCGACTTGCTTATATATGGATGTATGTGAGTTGGCCGTACACCGAGACACATACGGATATATGGGCAAGACGAGTAATAATAAAGTGTCATAATACCGGCTCTTTAAGTTGTAAGTAGAGGTATGTGGAATGGGACGCATACCAAAGCCTGCAACTTAAACGGCTATGAATCTGTGATGTGCCTTACCGTATTTGATTCTCCGGGACTTTATATCGGATTTCCTGTTTTATGAGTATTATGTTATAACTACCTGGTAGCTCGGATTGGTTTTATTCGGATTTCTTGTTTTTATGATTATCCTGCCATATCTATTCATACCTGCTCTAACCTATCTGCCTCCTGAGTATTTCCTACTTGATATCACTTGATATATGCATTATTGTGCTCACCCCTGCTTCACCACTTGGTTTTGCTTCTACACTCGCCTGGGGAGTATCATTTGACTCCCCTGGATTCTCACGTCCAGGTCTTGGAGCTAGGAGCGTGCGTTCGGAGTAGCGCAGCAGTAGCGTGGATCTCCAGCCGACACGACCTGAGCCACATCCTTCCAGGCCCCCTGTGAGTCTCTCGAGTTTTCCTTTTTAAACTCGTGAGTGTCCTTTTCTATTCATACTTGTACTTTTCCTTGTGTACTTGTATGTGAGCTCCCTTTTGTACCGTTCATATATTGTATATCTCTTGTTACTCTCGCATTTGCGCATCTGTGATATAATATTATTGTAATATTGGATCACATCTGGTGATAATTCTGTAATTGTATATATGTGTTGGAATGTATAATGCACCACTGCTTCCGTACTCTGATTCTTGTCTGTACTGATGCTTAGCGTATATACGGGAAGGTAATTCGGACTTACGTATATACGTTGCAGTGACGTCCCCGTATCCGTGGAATCGGGGCGTTACAGGTGGTATCAGAGCTTAGGTCAACTTAGGCTCGTCAGAGGTTAGGTCAGCTTAGGCTCTAACCTCCTCAGTACGTCCAGAAGGCAAATCAATGGTAAAGAGATTTGCAACTGGAATACATGAGTCTTGGTTATACATTCCAACTGCAAGTGCAGAGTTATAATTCTTGACTATCTTTCCTTTGATTCCTAAATCCTTCCTATCCTTTTCCATGTTTTGGTTTTATGAAGCCTTATACTATCTTAAGATATGACTAGACTAGAGAGGTAGGGGCTGGTTCAGAATGAAGCTTTTATGTGATCTCTTCGGCCAATCTATGAAAGCTTGGTATTCTCCAGATCGATCTTGATCTGGCTATCTTTCAGAGGACAGCAGTCGGATTCTTAATTATCGTTTTCTATTATGCTCAGGATTTTCGGGGTTTTCTTATTTCACAGCCACGACATCAGCAGTATTATTCAGCATTATTCTAAAGATTTATTACACAGCCCGACATCATCAGCCGGAAATGCAGAGTATGATTATTATTCAGTTGACTTGAGAGCCCCTACCTATTAGTGCTTCATATCTTACTTGGTATAAATTCCACCCTTGTCCCCTTGTATTCAATTTGCCCCTTAACAAAATTGCGAGGACGCAATTTTGTAAGGTGGGTGGATTGTAATACCCGTTCCTGGAATACGTACTTAGTTGCGTATTCAGATTTTCGGTCGTATTTTTTCGATTTGTTTCCTGTATTTATTCTGTATTACGAATTCCTTATATGATTGTTTTGTCTTGGATTTTGGATTCGTGGACTCGGAGTCAGTCCCAGTCCGAACCAGGAACTCGATTATAGTATATTAGTCGATTTGGTCTTTCCGGTGATTAGATTTGACCGTTTTAGTTTTAAATATTATTTCCATTATTATATATTTTCTATAATTTTCTAGATTTTTCTGGAATTAAAATGAATTTCTTCAAAACCGGTGTCGGCTAGTGCCGCTGACCGATTCCTGGATTTTTAATTCTCAAACAGTTAGGAATTTTATGATGGTCCTTTAGACATTATCTCTTAGAATCATATTTTCTACCTACATACTTTTTCTGAAGATTTTACGAATTTATGGATATTCCACCGGAGTCGGTAGATAACCGATTCCAGGAATTTTAATTCACACACAGCTAGGAATTTCTAGATGGTCCTTTAGAAATTTAATTCTTAGAATCATATTTCTTACCTACATTCTTTTTCTGAGGATTTTATGATTTTATGAAAATTCTTTCGGAGTCGGTAGGTAACTGATTCCGGGATTTTTATCTTTAAACATATAAATTATTTCTTAAAACGATTTCACTATGATACTTAGTATTATATTATGGATTTTTGATATTTATTTCGGGTCGTTCCGAGATACTTGAATTTCGGACGATTCCGGTATTTTCCCGAAAGATTTCCGTATCTGCTACTGAATTCCGGGAATTCGCCACTTACATTATTTTCAATTTTCCTTCCAAGAGAAAAAATTCTTCTCTTTATAAATTCTTTTCCTTTTCCTTTCCTTATTTCTTTCCTTCCTCCACAAGCCACAAGAATTCCAATTTCCCAATTTTCCAAAATTCCATTTTCCTCCAAAATTCCACCAACTTCCACACACTTCCATTTCCTCCACCTCATCAACAAATATCTCCACCTCACCATCTCCCATCTTTTTATTTATTTATTCTTTTTCCTTTTTCTTTTCTTTTTCCTTTTCTTTTTCCCTCTTCTCTCTTTCCTCTCTGCTGGCGCCCACGAGACCGCCAGCCCTCTCTCTCTCTCTGTTGGCCTCGCCGGCGGCCAGGACCGCCGCCGGCGGCCACTGGCCGGAGAAGGGGGCCAGTTTCCCCCTCTCCCTTTTCTCTCTCTCAGATCTCCCTCTCTCCCCCTCTCTTCCTCCCTCTCTCTCCCTCACTGTTGGGGTGGCCGCCGGCCACCCCTGGCCTGCGCCGGCCGCCGATGGGCCGGAGGGCCCTCGGCGTTCCCCTCTGGCCGCACTGCCGCGGCCAGAGCCCGGCCAGAGCCCGGCCAGGGCCTGTGGCCCTGGCCGTGGCTGTTGGGGGAGGGGGCTGCTGCCCCCTCCCTTGTCCTTCCCTGGGGTGGCCACCGGCCACCCCAGCCTGGCGCCCCGCCGGCGCTCGCCGGCGGCCGGCAACCCTGCCCGGCCAGGGGGCTTCCCGCCCCCTGTGCCAGAGAGAAGAGGGGGCTGCGCCCCCTGTTCCTCCTGCTCTCTCTCCAGCTCTCTCTCTCTCTCCTCTTTTCTCTCTCTTTCCTTCTCTCTCCTCTTTCTCTCTCTTTCCTTCTCTCTCTCTCTCCTCTCTCTTCCTCTCTCTCCTCTCTCTACAATTCCTCTCCCTCTCTCTCCTCAGTTTCTCTCTCTAACTCCTCCCTAGACCCTCTCTAAAAACCTCCACTTTCTCTCTCTAGGGTTTCTCCCTCTAAAAATCACTCTTTCTCTCTCTAGGTTATCCCTTTCTAAAAATCACTCTTTCTCACTCTAGATTTTCTCTCTCTAGAAATCTCCCTCTAGATTCTCTCTTAGAAATCTCCCTCTAGATTCTCTCTCTAGAAATCTCCCTCTAGATTCTCTCTCTAGAAATCTCCTCTAGATTCTCTCTCTAGAAATCCCACTTTCTCCCTCTAGACTTTCTCTCTCTAGAATTTCTCTCCCTAAAACCACTCTTTCTCTCTCCTCTTCACTCTACATATTTATATCAGGTTTTGTGGCGCATCCCAAGCTTCCGTGGAGTTCGGATATTTCGGTATATTGGTGACTCAGCGAGTGTTCTCACTCGCTACCCTCTTGCTTCATTCCATTGATTTATGATAGTATACTCTATCTCGTCTTTATGTATTGTATTTCATGCTTTATATCTTTTATTGCTTTATGCTATGCGTGGCCGACCCTTCGTGGTCGTTGGACTTGTTGGACTTTGGGTCATTACTTTTATGTTACCACTTTTGCCATACCATTACTTCAGACTAGTTAGTTGCATGCTTCCTTTTAACACATGTATATCACCTGACCATCTAGTGTGTTATCACCTGACCACCTGACCTAATACTATTGGCTAGACCCTCTGGTTATGACCTGACTTACCCAGACTATTATCAATCTCTTGACATAACTTGCCACCTGATTATTATCCATCTCTTGTTTATGTTTGTTGTTTACTAAATATCACCACTCTGTCATGCTATCACTTGACACCCAGCATGATGATTTGACTTGTGATTATCATCTTTACGGGGACCTTGACTTATGATTCTGTGTCATGATCAGTGACCTGTTTTCCTGCTTTACATGCAGTGACCTGACTATATAGTACTTATGTACTCCTTATCCTGATCATGTCTATTTCCTGTTTTTCCCGTAAATTGATAATTAAACTATTGAATCTTAAATGAACACCAACTTGTATTGGTCGGGGGAAACATGCGGATATCGATATGTGTTCGTGTTTACAGTGGCATTAGGTTGTGCACTTTATATCCGGTCTGGACCTGTGGTACTCCAGGGGACCGAGGGGAGAGCTGGCTCCCTTTATTCCTGATTGATAGGGCATACATAAGTCCCTCCTGATAGGCCTCGCGGCTGGTTCCGTTACCATGCAACGGAACACCCTGGACCTGGTCCCGGGCATGTACGGGACCCACTGTAAACATAGTTCGTTGATACCCCCGCTGTTCCAATAACAACCTCGACTTGCTTATATATGGATGTATGTGAGTGGCCGTACACCGAGACACATACCGAGATATATGGCAAGACGAGTAATAATAAAGTGTCATAATAACCGGCTCTTTAAGTTGTAAGTAGAGGTATGTGGAATGGGACGCATACCAAAGCCTGCAACTTAAACGGCTATGAATCTGTGATGTGGCCTTACCGTATTGATTCTCCGGGACTTTATATCGGATTTCCTGTTTTTATGAGTATTA
Source organism: Agave tequilana (assembly GCA_038442645.1). NCBI lineage: Eukaryota > Viridiplantae > Streptophyta > Magnoliopsida > Asparagales > Asparagaceae > Agave > Agave tequilana. Next base: position 169,912 of record JAVJIF010011772.1, on the reverse strand, counting down.
TGTTATAACTACCTGGTAGCTCGGATTGGTTTTTATTCGGATTTCCTGTTTTATGATTATCCTGCCATATCTATTCATACCTGCTCTAACCTATCTGCCTCCTGAGTATTTCCTACTTGATATCACTTGATATATGCATTATTGTGTTACCCTGCTTCACCACTTGGTTTTGCTTCTACACTCGCCTGGGGAGTATCATTGACTCCCCTGGATTCTCACGTCCAGGTCTTGGAGCTAGGAGCGTGCGTTCGGAGTAGCGCAACAGTAGCGTGGATCTCCAGCCGACCGACCTGAGCCGCATCCTTCCAGGCCCCTGTGAGTCTCTCGAGTTTTCCTTTTTAACTCGTGAGTGTCCTTTTCTATTCATACTTGTACTTTTCCTTGTATACTTGTATATGAGCTCCCTTTGTACCGTTCATATATGTTGTATATCTCTTGTACTCTCGCATTTGCGCATCTGTGATATAATATATTGTAATATTGGATCACATCTGGTGATAATTCTGTAATTGTATATATGTGTTGGAATGTATATGCACCACTGCTTCCGTACTCTGATCTTGTCTGTACTGATTGCTTAGCGTATATACGGGAAGGTAATTCGGACTTACGTATATACGTTGCAGTGACGTCCCCGTATCCGTGGAATCGAGGCGTTACAGTTATCTTGTTATATTTCCCGATTACAAACCTAAACCCTGAATTTTCAATTCTTGTAGGTGTCAATGTAGTACCAAGCGTGTTTTGATTGTTGTAATTGACAATAAGTCGTAATTCGTAAGTGATATACTCTTTTACAATCGTAAATGACTCACATGCAAATAAATTTTATGGTGCTTGATTGATAACTAAAATTATAACTGGGAAAAGTGTATTGTGTTTTACGGTGTAGGTTGTCGTAATGTATAAGTCTTAAGAGGAAAAGTTGACTACAATATTAACTGTTTGAGGATTTTAAAAATATCAATAAAATAGTAAAAAAAATAGTAATTATCAATATAATATTAAATAATTAAGAATTAAAAATATATATAATTAATAGTTAATTAATAAAAAATATTAAAACATTATTAAATATTAAAATATAAGAAAAATTAAGTATTAAATAATAATGTATTAAATAATAAACATAATAAATGTCATAAATATTTTAAAATACCAATAAAAATAATAAAAATGATAATAAATACTAAAAACAGTAAATATAAAATATAATATATAAAGAAATAATAATTAAAAATATTAAAATATTAAAATATAATTATTAAATATTAAATAATTAAAATAATTTTAAAAAATAAAATATAACATACAGAATATTAAATAATCAAAATATTAATATTAGTAATATTAAAAATTAAATATTGAATGCATAAAATTATTAAATTATAATAAAATCTTTAATCTAATAGTTAAAAAAATCTCATAATTTAAAAAGATTAACTCAATATAAAAAATATTAATATAATTATAATTAACTGTCTGCATTGCATATTTGTATGACCACAAAAGTAACTATTTGTTACAAATGAATTGTGGTGAGATGTAGGCGCATTTTACGACTTGCGACGAAACAAACACAGTAAATCGTAAAAGGCCATAAGTCACTCGCAACATACGACCTTTTACGACGAAACAAACAAGTCCTATGGTGAAAACTTCTTTGCAATAGGCAAGAGCTCTGAGATTCAAATTATGCTTGCACAGCTACAAACCTATATTATCAGAAAAGGAAAATAAAAAAAATCCATACGGGCCGGGCCCGGGCCAATTGCCAGCACTAAACAGCCTGGTCAATACAAGCCTCAAGAGAGGGCGGCGGCGGTTTCATCTTTTTAAAAATTTTGTTCATCGATTGCTCGATCCCAAACTTGAAAAATCTAGCAGCAGCGGCAGCAAAGGCGAGAGCGGGGAGAGAGAGCGAGAGGCGTAGCATTCCAATGACTACTTGAATCGCCCCGGGGGGGGCAGCGAACCTCCCCGGTCAACACTCCGCCGAGAGGAACCAGGACGCCACCACCTACGTCGGCAATCTCGACCCTCAAGTTGATGAAGTCGCCGCCTCAGCTGCCGCCGGGCCTGGTCGCTGCTTGCCTCGGGGAGCCATGCCTGCCTGCAAAACAGTAGATGATGCTCAGAGTGATTGGTAAGATCAACTGTTTTTGATAACTATGGACGAATCTGAGAGCGTCCTCGTATAAAACTCCAACAATGGAGGATTTTTAGATCTGAATCAGGATTAGAGATTGAGGAAGATGAGGAATGGAATCTTATACTGCTGGAGGTTTGAGAAGAAAGAAAGGAATATACTGTAGCATCGGGTATGAACCAACGGTTCCCCTGTCTTAAGCCGGTTCGACCCGACCCACTACCCTGCGATGTGTTATAGCTCACCCGAAACACGCTCCATAATTGAGTTCATCCAACGGCTCCCTTTTAAATCCCTTCAACGGCTACAATTCAGATCCAACGCCTCTTCTTCCTCCCTTCTTCCAGAACACACAGTGCACTGATACTCGGATACGCGGCGACGGAGTCTCGTTTCAGTCAGTCGCCGGTCATCTCTCGCCACCGCTTCGGTCGGGACTGCATCACAAGTACTACGACGACTACTCTCTCATCTTTTTTCTTCCCACTTATCATTGAATATGAATATCTTATTTAGTGTTTCTAGCTGCAATGATTCCGTGCGCAGGCCCTAGGGTTTCTAAAAATCGTCCGTCACTTTGAATCGATCCGACTAGGTTTCCCCAATTTCACCAACAATTAATTTTTTAATACCTTTCTTCTTAATTTCTTTGGATACCTATCCTCGTTGTCTTTTTCTAAATCCCGTTTCTTCCTGATGTATTTATTAGCATATGAGCTTTTGTGTACATGACAGCTAAACTTTTGGAGTTGAGCACTGACCATCTTTAAGGTGTTAGGTGCAAAATTGCTCTAGCAACTAATCAATATCACCGATCTAATTGGTCAGGTCGGTGAATATTAAGTGGAAGGTTTTCCTTCAGTAGAAGATTTCTTAATTACAGAATCACCTTCAATTACTCTCCTTGATTAAACACCAATTAGACTAGTATTAATCAGTCTCAATATACAGTAATATTTATGAGCATAAATATTTCAATATAATCCTTGTATAAAGAATATTAGTTCATTATACAGCAATTGGAGTGAGGTACGCATATAGCGAATTTCCTTAAGACAATTACGTCCCCCACTTCGGTACTAACGGGTTACTGGACACTGCTCTTCTAAAATACAACACTCCTTCATGATATTGGATAGCACTACCAAATCATTGTACGGTTAAATCTCACTTTCACTGTGTGTTTTAATCTTTGGAATCGCTGCAGCGGTTCGTCCTTCCAGCCGTTGAGCGCAGCGCGGCGAGAGTAGCGAAGCGGGTTGGGTTGAGACCCGCTTGTAGCACCAAACCGAGTCGGCCCCGGCGCCTGGCCGGGCGAGCAGCGAAGCAGCATTGGGCGCCGCGCGCGTGTGGGCATGATTTTTCCCTAATCGCGCGCGAAAACTCCAAGTACCCAAAAGGCGCGTCCTTTGTTCCCATTTTCCTCTATTTATACACTTCAATCGTCCATCTCATATCTAATGTGGGACAAAAATATTTTTAGCTACTTTAGTCCCTTTTAACTTTTGAATTAGGCAAATTTTAGACTTGAATATCTCATTCATTTTAAAAACGGAATTAAATATGTAAATATCTCACGTTCATCCCTCATTGAAGGAGAACACACTCTAACCATTATCCGGTTGATTCTATCAACGGATCATGACTTAATTCAGCTCAAAGATCATGTTTTAATTCTTTGTTTTATCTTTATTTTACTTCTTTCAATTCCACTTAGGTATATTATTTGATATCACATGTTTCATAAATGTCATCAATTGCTTTTTTGAGAATACTTTAATGAAATAGTATAAGGAAAAAGTTCATGGAACAATTATGGTGATGGGACTTCTTTGTTGTTCTTGCATAGAAAAATATCAAGGATGGTTCTCCAAATAAGGATGTCCTAACTATGTCAGTTTATTATGGCACAACTGTATTTGCTGTTCCTCACGTTTCATCACCTTATGGTTGCATTTTTTTTCCCCCTTGAAATGATATATTTCTCAATGCTACTTGCTGCAATGCTGATATCTTTACTTCTCTTTATATTCATATTTTCCTGTTCTGAAGAGAGAGAGAAACAAAGAGGCCCTAACATGGTCTTTGTTGTAATCAATTTCCCAAGTTTTTTGTGTTGTATCATCGTCACCCGGGATCAAAGTGCCGTGTGCTGGCTGAGTTGGAGGAGTCTGTGCCGACAAGAGTTATCGTTTGAAATGAAGAGATGTTAGCTTAACGTATTGGTAGCATTAACAACTGATTTTACTTTATGTTAGTGGTGATGAGAAGATCGACAGCTTCAACGTAGAGCAAAGTGTAGGTGAACTTTTTAGTTTCATCTCTCACAACTTTCTTACCGATCTAGGTTTCGTTGGGCGATTGTTAGTGAAATAACTAAGGTCCTGTTTGGTAAAGAAAAGAGACAATAGAAAATTGACATGTGTCAATTTTTTTTTTTCAATAATAGGAAATTTACATGTGGATTCCTTAGCGTCACAAGCTTTTCCCTCCGCATGTTTGTTTAGATGGGCATGGAAAAGCTCCCAAAAGTCTTGCTTTTTTATTTTTTAATTGATTTAATTGGTGATTATTAACTCAATTTATGAAGAAATGTCAAAAGAAATAATAAAAATTAAGACATGTCAGGTCATTTTTTTTTCTCTCAGAAGGAAACTTGACACGCCAAAAGTCCCATGTAACAACTCACTTTTCCCATTCATTTTTCTGAGGGGCTGTTTGGATTCGCACAGAAGTCAGGAAATGGAGAAGTGTCATTTCTCACTTCCCTATCTATTCAAATACCGGAAAAATAAAGAGAAAACTCTTTTCTTTTTCTCTTTTACACAACTATTTTCTCACTTTCAGGATGCTACAGTTAATTTTCTGATTATGTAATTCTCATTTGTAATAAGTTGTAGCGCAAAACAGTTAATTTTGTGATCATGTAAATCTCACTTGCAAACTAATTACAGTCCAATTTTTATTTTTCTTAATTAATTTTTATTTTAAATAATTTTGCAATCAACTTTGTGGTAAATTTTCTACTTCTACCTCCACATTACCATCCAAATACCGGAAAAGACATAACATTTTTCAAAACCACACTTCCAAACAACATCCATACACCAGAAAACTTACTAATCAATTCTCAAGCTCCGAAGGAAACTAATACTACTTCCTCACCTCCTCGCTTCCAGCCCTAACCAAACAGCCCATGAAGCAATCAAGCACGTCTAGAAGAGAAAAGGTGATGGAGCCTGCTAAAACTTCTTTCATTGCCTCGATTCCTGCTAGAATTCGTTCCTGTTAGAATTCTCCAGGAAAACTCAACATGAAAAGGCTCATAATCGCATGGGCTGGTTACTGAGAGAGTTCTTTGAGGCATGGGTTGATTAACAGGGACATGAAATGGAGTTCCTATTAGACTTCTTCAGGAGATCGAGAATCTTATATATATCCTTAGGCAAATCACACACACACACATTGTTGCTAGTTAACCACTGCTCAAAGGGGAGTCGGAATAATCAAGATTAATATGTCTGTAGGGGGCTTCGACCTTGGGACCTCCAAGTGGGGAGCGGCGCTCAACAACCCAGGAAGGCCACAAGCGGGGGACACGCAAATCATATCTGATGAGGATTGTCGAGGAGTTGGAAGGAGTTTTGAGTGATCGAAACCTTGCCTGATTTGAAATGCTTCATTGGATGCTAGCACATGGCATCATCCCGGTCAAAAGCGTTAAACAAACGAAAATAAGATTCTCAATTTGTGAGTAATGTGCAAGGGCCATTATCTCTTAATGAGAGCAACTCAAGTGACTTGTCCAGATTCAATAAATTCGATTCAAGAGTCATTTTAATGAGTGCAGCCCAAGCGACTTGTTCAGATTCAATGAATCCAGTCCAAGAGATTTTCCATTCGTAACCATAAATGTAGATTTATTATTCGCCAAGAATGTGGATGTCAGTTCTTTTTCGGCACAGAATGGTCTTAGATAGGCTTATTTTTACCTTGATGGCAAACAAAATGTAGTTGGATGAAGGGGGTGATGCTTAAGGAGTTACTTGCACCATTGACATTAATAATGAGAAGACATATTTATGTACAAACTCTTCTTACAGAGATGAGAGGGTGGAGCTACGAGATAAAGAAGAGATTAAGAAGAAGAAGAGGAAGATTTATCTGTGCAAAGACAAGATACCATTAGTTATGGTTCTGGTTTATATATATATATATATATATATATATATATATAATATATATATATATATATATAATATATATATATATATATATATATATATATATATATATATATATATATATTGGTCACATGTTTACACTGATTAGGATATACAATAGGAAAACATTGACTGAGAGAAAGAATAAGAAAACATTGACTTAGAGAAAGAATGAGAAACACATGGTACATGAATCCTATGAGTCCCATGTGTTCCTATAACATGGAAAGATTTTAGGATTTGGTTGATTTCATGAGGGGTGTCTTTCACATGGATCACATGTTTCACATGAGTCACGTGTTGTCATTGACATCTTTAACACTCCCCGCAAGCGAAGCGGGTTCGAAAGAACCGAGAGCTTGTTCTGCAGCATAAAAAATCTTAATGAGCTCAAAGGCTTAGTAAGGATATCTGCTAGTTGCTCTTTAGTGCTGACAAACCGAGCATCCAGGACTCCATTGGCGACATAGTCCCTCACAAAATGAATATCGATCTCAACATGTTTGGAGCGGGAGTGACGAATAGGATTGATCGAGAGATATGTTGCACCGAGGTTGTCACAGAGAACTATCGGGGGAGATTACGGGACTCCAAACTCACGAAGTAATGACTGCAAGCAAACGACCTCTGCTGCAGCGTTGGTCACGCCCTTATACTTTGCCTCAGTGCTAGATCGTGTCACAGTGCACTGCTTCTTCGAGCTCCAAAAAATGAGATTTGTACCAAGAAAGACACAATAGCCATTGGTAAATTTTCGATCATCGATCGATCCTACCCAATCTGCACGGTGTAAGCAGTAAGTTGTACAGAAAGAAAGACAAGAGAGAAAAGGCCATGTTGAATGGTAGATTTGAGGTAACGGAGGATCCGTTTTACAGCGTTCCAATGCCCATCGGTTGGAGCTTGCATGAACTGAGCGACCTTGTTCACCCGAGAAGACAATATCGGTCTGGTAAAGCTTAGGTATTGTAGAGCCCCAACAGTACTTCGATAGACAAAGGGGTCATAGAGAGATTTGCCAACAATCTTGGAGAGCTTACAGGAGGTGGCCATAGGCGAGCTAACAGGCTTGACACCATCCATCTTGAGTCGGAGAAGTAAGTCACGGATGTACTTCTGTTGAGAGAAATAGACCTGAGGGTGTACGGTGACACTCCATGCCCAAGAAATAGTGCAGTGGGCCGAGGTCTTTTAATGAGAACTCTGGCCTAATTCTCCAATAAAACGAGTGACAGCCCGTGAGTCATTGCCTGTGATGATGATGTCATCCACATATATAAGAACCAGAAGAAGATCTGTCCCGACCCGTCGGAGGAAGAGAGACGTGTCAGATTTGGAGCCCACAAAGCCTAATGTGACTAGATAACTGTTGAGGCGAGAAAACCAGGCCCGTGGAGCCTGTTTGAGGCCATAAATACTGCAGTGAAGCTTGCATACATGATTGGGATGAGCGGGATTGATGAACCTTAAATGTTGCTCCATGTAGACCGTCTCAGTAAGAAAACCCTGCAAAAATGCATTATTCACATCCAACTGTCGAATAGACCATCCCTTGAAGACGGCCAGACTGCACACGATATGGACAGTGGTCGGTTTGATGACTAGACTGAATGTCTTACCATAGCCTAATCCTGCTTGTTGATGAAACCCTTGGCCACCAGGCGGTCTTGTACCTGCCAACAGAACCATCAGATTTATGTTTTAACTTGAACCCATTTGCAACCAACCAGATTCATGGTAGGGTGGTATGACATAAGGGACCAGGTTTTATTCTTAAGCAAGGCATTCATCTCAGTGTCCATTGCCTGGCGCCACTTGAGATCTTTAGAAGCTTGCATGAAACATGTGGGTTCGACAGGAGTGGTGGCCAAGTCGGCCATAAGACAGGTAGGCATGGGATACCGGGTGGCTAGCCAGACCTTTGGTGTTCTGGTGTTATCCTGTGTTCTAGTGACCATATAGTTGGTCTTGATAGGAGGGGGGCTGGGAGAGCCTGAAGATGAGGACGATGAGAAGGACTCATCGACGGGTGCTAGTGGAGGTGGTGGAGAAGGAGTATTTGATGGAGGTGATAGTGGAGGAGGAGAAGAGTCAATGGTGGAGCCCGCATGAGAAGAGGGGACTGAAACAATGGAAGATAACAGAGGCGTGGAGATGGGGATCGGTGGTGAAGGCGTGGGAGTAGGGGGAGAGAGGGAGGGCATAGGAGAATGGAAAGGAAAGGAAGATTCGTCGAATACAACATCCCGAGAGATGTAAATACGACCAGATGGGATATGCAAACATTGATAACCTTTATGCGAAACCGAGTAACCTAAGAAGACACATTGACTGGACCGAAAACTAAACTTAAGAGTTTGGTATGGACGCAGATGAGGGTAGCAAGCACAACCAAAAATTTGTAAGGAAAGGTAATCAAGTGCTTTATGAAATAATTTCTAGTAGGGAGATAGATTATGGAGGACGGGGGTGGGCATTCTATTAATGAGAAATGAGGCGGTTTGGAAAGCATAAATCCAGTAATGGAATGGAACATTTGACCGAGCCAGAAGAGTAAGGCCGGTCTCGACAAAGTGACGGTGCTTTCTTTCTGCAGTGCCGTTTTGGACACTAGTGTGTGGACAAGAAAAGTGATGATCAATACCCTGAGAAGATAAGTAAGGTTTAAATTTGATGAACTCGCCACCACCGTCAGTTTGGAGTGCTTTAATGGAAAGCCCAAACATACTTACTGTAGTGATCTACAAAGTTAATATAATAGCGATGACCACTTACAGCGGACACAGGAGACGGACCCCATAGATCGGAGTGAATAAGCTCTAAAGGAGCAGTAGCAATCGTGGAAGATGACGAAAAAGGGAGACAGTGACTTTTTCCTTACTGACAGGGATGCAAGAGAGGGGTACCAGCACTGTCAGGAAGGAAAAGAAGCTGATGCTGAGATAAAACACTGGAGACAATTCTGATGGAGGGATGATCTAGACACTCATGCCAGCCGGAGGAAGATGCACGCTTACCGAGAAGAGCCTAGGGAGAGGCGGTGAAGTTTTAATTCCCCAAGGAGAAGACATACAGGTCATCCTTAAGTTGTCCACGATGGACTTGACAGACTGAATATACTCTGACATAGAAGAGGTGCTCATCTTGACGGTGTGCAGCTGATATTTGAGTTGCTGCACTCTAGCTCTGGAGGGTGACACCAAGATTCGCTTCAGAAAGCACCACACATCACGAGATGTGGTGAGGCCGACGACATGAGTAAGAACAGCCTCAGTGAGCGAGGAGATAAGCTAACGTAAGAGCATCTGATCAAGCTTGATCCAACGAGTGTATTCTGGATTGATAGTGGGCTGAGCATCCTTCTCGGTAGAAGGAAGGAACCTGACCGGACACGAAGAGGTTCCGTTGATGAGGCCTTCGAGATCGTGGAGCTTGAGAAGAAGAAGGAATTAGGAACGCCACAGTAGATAGTTTCCCTTATTGAGTTTGACATTTAGAAAGTGAGTGATGTTGGGATTTGGAGTAACCATGGATGCAAGTGTTTGGATGAAGGTGAGGGAAGATGAAGAGGAAATACTCGACATGGTACAGAAGTTGCTCTGATACCAAGATAAAGAAGAAGACTTATTTGTGCAAAAATAAAATACTATTAGTTATGGTTCTTGGTTGTATATATATATACTCATATTGGTCACATGTTTACACTGATTTAGGAGATACAATAGGAAAATATTGACTGAGAGAAAGAATAGAAAAACATTGACGGAGAGAAAGAATGAGAAACATATGGTGCATGAATCCCATGAGTCCCATGTGTTCTTATAATCATGGAGAGATTTTAGGATTTGATTGATTTCATGAGGGTTGTTGTAACGCCCCCATCCTGCGGGTACGGAGACGTTACTGCAACGTATATACGCAGGTCCGAAATACCCTCACGTATATACGCTAAGCATTAGTACAGGCAAGAATCAGAGTACGGAAGCAAGTGGTGCATTATACATTCCAACTCATGAGTACAATTACAAAGTTATCACCAGAGGTGATCCAATATTACATGAATATTACATCACTGATATGCGCAATTGCGAGATTACAAAGGGATGTACAAGTATGAACAGTACACAGGCACTCACGAGTTTACAAAAGGAAAACTCGAGAGGCACACAGGGGGCCTGGAAGGATAGGGCTCTGGATGATCTGCTGGAGATCCACGCTACCGCTGCGCCACTCTGATTAGCACCGGGAGAATCCACACGCTCCAAGCTCCAAAACCTGGATATGAGGATCCAGGGGAGTCAGATGATACTCCCCAGGCGAGTGGTGATACAAAAGCCAAGTGGCGAGCAAGGGTAAGTATATGTATAGCGATGAAACGAATAAAGCCGAGGACGAGCAAATCTGGTTGTATGGTTTCAGATCACGGCTCCATAAAACTAGTACGTCGAAGGAATAATCCAAACAAGGAAACCCTCATCTATATACCTTTATCTCGTGTCACCATAATCCAAGCACATACAACCCGACTGTACTCAGGGCATGATAAGAAAATGAACAGGAGGCAGGTGGATACAAGGAATAAAGCAGAACATGAGCAGTTAATACGATAATAACCATAAAAACCGGAAATCCGAAGTAAAATCCAGGACAAGCAAATATGGTAAGGCATATCACAGATTCATAGCCGTTTAAGCTGCAGGCTTCAGTATGCGTCCCATTCCACATACCTCTACTTACAACTTAAAGAGCCGGTTATTATCTTGACACTTTATTATTACTCGTCTTACCCTGATATCTAGCTATGTGAACTAGCGTCCCAGCACACATAGATCCATATCCGAGTAAAGCAAGATTGTTATTGGAAACCAGCGGGGGTATCAACGAACTATGTTTACAGTGGGTCCCGTACATACCCGGGACCACGGCCCAGGATTGTTCCGTTGCTTGGTGACGGAACCCGCCGCAAGGCAAACATGAGGGACTTATGTATGCCCTTATCATGATGGTACCAGGAAGGAGGGAGCCAGCACTCCCCTCGGTCGCCTGGAGGCCCACAGGTCAGACGGAAGTTTTAGTTGCACAACATGCCTAATACCACTGTAAACACGAACACATATTGATAGCCGCATGTTTCCCCCGACCCGATGCAAGTTGTCTCATTTTTATGATTTACTAGGAAATTATCAATTTACGGGAATAACAGGAGATGGCCCTACAGATTCAAGAGGTGGCCCCACAGATTCAAGAGGTGGCCCCCACTGTGTATGGTGTGGCACTTTATTCCATGTGGCACTTTGTTCTGAGGGAAATGGATTCTAGAGGTGGCCCCCACAGATTCAAGAGGTGGCCCCCACCGTGTATGGTGTGGCACTTTGTTCTGTGTGGCACTTAGTTCCATTCAGGATAACAGGTCACTGTACATAATACAGGATAACAAGGCAAGGTTCCCGTAAAGGTGATAATCACAAGTCAAGTATATCATGCTGGGTGTCAAGTGATAGCATGACAGGATGATGATATTTAGCAGGCAACCAATCATGTCAAGAGATTGATATAAGGTCAGTGGCAAGTCATGTCATAACAAGAGGTCTTGCCAAGTAGTAGCATGTCCGATGTTAGGTGATAACAAATCAGTTGCCAGGTGATATACATGTGTTAAACAGTAGCATGTAGAGGACAGGTATGAAGTAATGACATATGGTAGAATAGTAGCTGAGCACAACCAAGCGGAGCTGAGCAAGCTGGAAGTACAGACAACAAACAGTATTTAACACTGGAGCATCTGGCGAGGTTACCGGGACGACTCGGCTGAAGTGCGAGCGGTAAATCCGGCAGCAACTCGCCTAGATGAATCTAGTGGTAAAGTGCTGAACGCTGATCATGATAACCAGGCGGAGCTAAACAAGCTGGAGGCACAGGCAGCGAACAGAGTTTAGACACTAATGCGCTCTGCGAGGTTACCGGGATACTCGGTTCAAGATACGAGTAGAAAATCCGGCAGCAACTCGCTTAAACGAATTTAGTGAATAAAGTACTGAGCGCTAAGCATGCTCACCAGACGGAGCTGAGAAACCTGACGGTCCCAATCACGTCCCTTTCGAGATAGTGAGTGACCGGAGGCTGAAGGGTCGGCCACGCATAGTATAAAGCAGTAAAATACATCACAGGCATGGTATGTGTACAAGAATGAAACTACCCTAATACAAGCATTCGTCACAGAGCAATACATGTCCAGCTATTGGCACTCGGCCATACACAAATATAGGGACTCAGCCAATACAAAATACATGTAAACATGGAATAAAATACATGTCGACCCGACGAAGCGGGGAAACCCAAATGGAGGCGAGAGCGAGGACACTCGCCTAAATCACCAGAAATGCCGAAAGGTCCGAAATCCACGGAACTCGGGACGCGCCATAATTATGGAAGGAGAGAGTGCACAGGGAGACGCGGGTTTTTGAGGGTGAAACGCGAGGGTTCGCAGACGCGGGAGTTAGCGTCGCGAAAATAGCAGACACGGGAATCACAGACGCGGGAATAGCAGACGCGGGGTTCGCGTCGCAAGAATGGCAGACGCGGGAATAGCAGACGCGGGATAGCAGACGCGGGGTTCGCGTCGCGAGAATGGCAGACGCGGGATAGCAGACGCGGGATTCGCGTCGCATAGATGCCACAAAACGCGAGGTCTGCGTTCAAGTGCGGATGCGAGGAAAACGCGGACGTGGACATGGGTTCTGAGTCGCGTTAACAAAAGAAGAACACAAACGCGGGAATAGACTCTGCGTCGTGTCAATACAGAAACGCGCGGAGCGCGTTAAGGGATTGCCCAGACGCGGGGTGAGATCCGCGTTAGGAAACAAACAGAGAGGAGGAAAGGTGATTCCTTTGCTGCGCCCGACGAAGGGAAGTTCGGCCCCAATCCAAAAGGAGGGTACCGGCCCTAAGTCTTGCCAACGGAGGAGAACGCGGCCCAATCCAAAAGGAGGGGCCGGCCCTTGAGGAGATGATGGAGCGGTGGTTTTTATGAAGAGGTTTGATGGTGGTGGTAGTTTTGGAAAAGGTAAGGAAAAGGTGGAAGCTTTGGTGGAGTTTTGGAGTTGTGGTGGTTTCCATGGAGATGGAGGAGGATGAAGATGAAGGTAAGGAGTTTGGAGAAGTTGTAGTGGTGGTTGTTATGGTGGAGATGAAGAAGGAGTTGGTGGAGGTTAAGGTGTTGGTGAAGAGAAGGAAGAGAAAATGAAGTGAAATGAAGAAGGAAAGATTTATATAGGATTTGGATTTGTGAAGGTGATGTAAAAATGGAAAAGAGAGGGGTTTAATTGTAAAGTGGAGGGGTGAGGTGTTTCTCTTGGCCAATCATGGCCAGCCATGGAGATGGGTGAGGTGGAGATATTTTGGAGGAGATATTTTGGTGGAAGGTTGGAGAAGAAAATGGAAGAATGGAGAAGTTTGGAGAATTTGGTGGAAAGAAAAGAAAGGAAAGAAAAAGGAAAAAGGAAAAGAAATGAAAAAGGGAAGATATTCTCTTGGAAGAAAAAGTGAAAATAATTAGAGTGGCGGATTCCGGGATTCGGTTGCGGATGCGGAAAATTTTCGGGAAAATACCGAAATCGTCCCGAAATCAAGTATCTCGGAACGACCCGCAAAAATTCTCAAAAATCAAGAATATTATTTTAAGAATCATGATGAAATTCGTTTAAAGAAATTCTTTATAGTTTTTAAATAAAAAATCCTGGAATCGGCCGCCAATATCGGTCGACACCAAATCTGGCAGAAATCTGATAAATTCTGAAAATGCTCAAAAAATGAATTAAGATAGTAAATATTATTCTAAGAAAATATGTGAAAGAGGTTTCTCAAAATTTGACTCCATTTGTAAATTAAAAATCCAGAAGTCGGTCAGCGGTGCTGGTCGACACCGGTTTTGAAGATTTTCCATTTAATTCAGGAAAATTCCATAAAATCATATAAATCTAAAATATTGGAAAATGATATTTGAAACTGAAATCGGTCAAATCTGATTACCGAAAAGACCAAATTGAGTAATATACTAGGATCGGGTCCCTGGTTCAGAGAAGGGCAGACTCTGAGTCCACAAATCCGGATCCAAGACAAAACGATCATATAAACAATTCATAATACAAAACAAATACAGAAAGTAAATCGAAAATACGATCAAAAAATCTGAATACGCAACTAAGTACGTATTCTGGGAGCGGGGTGTTACAGTTGTCTTTCACATGGATCACATGTTTCACATGAGTCAAGTGTTATCATTGATATCTCTAACACCACGCACTGATGGAGTTTAAAACATCATATGGATTCCAAGAGGGTAATAGCCGAGTGAATTTGGAAGCGCTAGGGGTCCTATATGAGTTTTCTCATGAACGACATACCAAAAGAGAGGGTTTGTTTGCTTGCTTGAAGGTAGAAAACTGAAACTGTAAGAGAAAGAGTTGATGTGGTAACAGTATTAATTATTTTGATCATTCATATAGGGATCACATTTCTCTTTCAATAGTCATTTTAGACATTTGGAGCTGAAGTGAAAGGGCAAGATACCCCGTGCGAGACACTTTCGCACTTTTAAAATCAACTTTCAACTAAACAAACAATAGAGTAACCTTAAATGCTTCACTCTCACACTTTCAATCTCACTCTCGGATTGCCAACGGAGGGTAGTTTAGTGATAAATTTAGAGAAAATATTCTACTAGTCAAAATCGACCGAATGGAGATTTTCTCCTGTGGCTCATTCTCAAAAGTTGTCTGTCCGTCTTCATCAGAGAGAGAGAGAGAGATAGAGAGAGAGAGCAGCGTCCTCCCCTCCCGCCGCTCCCTCCCTCGTCATCGCCCTCCGCTCAGCGCCCCCCTTCCTTCTTCTTCTCCCTTCATCATTCTTTCTTCTCCTCCTCCTTCCATTTCTTCCTACTCCTCCAGCAAATCCCTAACCCCTTGCACCGCCGTCTGTCTTCACGGAGGTCGGTTTCCATCACCTTAGTGGTAAACTAGTATTTAGAAAATTTGTAAATTCGTAATAGGTTTGAAAATTTCAGCGGAAAAAAAATTTTGAAAGAGAAGAGAGGAGAGGGGTAAATAAATTTATGATAAAAAAATAAATTAGTATACCGCTGCTGTCGATGAGAAACCGACCAATCGGTTAGGAGGAGGAAGAGGGAGAGGAAAAATGAGGAAGAAGGGGGAGCTGAGAGAGGGAGAAGAAGGAAGGGGTCGACGCAGGAAGACAGATGGACGAACAAAGTTTCTATATGAGTTACATGAGAAAACTTCCCTTTAGTTAGTTTTTAAGAAAATAAATAATAGTAATAATCAAAACCGACCGAATGGAGGTTTTCTCCAACATATAGTAACTTTGTTCATCCGTCCGTCTTTATCTGTAAAAGAGAGAGCATCGTCAACTCTCTCCTTCTTCTTTCTCTCTCATCTCTTTTTCTTCCTCTACCTTCTCATCTGAATCAATCAATCAGTTTCTCACAGACAACAATAATATATTAGTAATAAAAACAGAGCTCAACAAACTTGACCATCAACCACTTCTCTCCCACACGCTCACTCAGTAGAGTGGGAGTAAAACTAGTCACATAACCAACCCCAAAACCCCCATCACCTTAGTGGTAAACTAGTATTTAGAAAATTTGTAAATTTGTAATAGGTTTGAAAATTTTAGCGGAAAATTTTTTTGAAAGAGGAGAGAGGAGAGGGGTAAAACAAAGAAAATAAATTTATGATAAAGAAAATAAATTAGTATACCGCCGCTGTCGGTGAGAAAACGACCAATCGGTTAGGAGGAGGAAGAGGGAGAGGAAAAATGAGTAAGAAGGGGGGGCTGAGAGAGGGAGAAGAAGGAAGGGGTCGACGCAGGAAGACAGACGGACGAACAAAGTTTCTATATGAGTTACGTGAGAAAACTTCCCTTCAGTTGGTTTTGAAAAAAATAAATAATAGTAATAATCAAAACAGACCGAATGGAGGTTTTCTCCAACATATAGCAACTTTGTTCATCCGTCCGTCTTTATCTGCAAAAGAGAGAGCATCGTCAACTCTCTCCTTCTTCTTTCTCGCTCGTCTTTTTTTCTTCCTCTACCTTCTCATCTTAATCAATCAATCAGTTTCTCACAAACAACAATAATATATTAGTAATAAAAAAAAAACAGAGCTCAACAAACTTGACCACGAACCACTTCTCTCCCACACGCTCACGCAGCAGAGTGGGAGTAAAACTAGTCACATAACCACCCCCAACACAACCCACCCCCCCCACCCCCCCCCCCCCCCCCCCCCGCCCACGCCCCCCCGCACCCCACTAAAAATAAATAATAAAAAAAAAAAAAAAAAAAAAACATAGAATAGAATAGAATAGAATAAAATCACTCCAATCGAGAAAGAAAGATATCGCCTCCAATTCTAAACCCTGATCCCTCGCGCTCGCGCGTGGGGGCCCGATGGCGCACCGAAGAAGGCAGGTAAACCCTAGATCCTCAACCTTCGAAGACTTCAGATCCAACCACGGACCTCCGTCTCCGGCGGAACTGGGAGAGCCACCGTCGCTCGCCGCCCAGGCTATCCGGGCGTCGTCGGCACACCGGGACTCTTCTATCTCGTCCGCTTATGGCGAGTCCGCGATGGCTTCCCCTTACAAGGAGTCCTCAAGTCGGCGGACTCCACCTGCTCGGGTGAGTGATAGCCCGTCTTCTTGAAATTTAATTAAATTTTTTTTTTGTTTTGATCTAATATCTATTATCTATTTGGTACTTGAATTGGAGAGTGATTTGATAGATTGCTATTTTGGACTACTTGAAATGGACTTAGCTATAATGTATTGCTGTAGATTGTTGTTTGGTACTTGAATTGGACAGAGTGATATATAGACTTCTCATGTTTCATTCCGTCATATTTCGGACTTGTCTTAATGGGTACATGGAAATTATTGATTAAATTTGGAAAATTTGTCACTGTTGGATGATCAGAAGTTTGGTTTTCATCAAATAATGGAAAGGACTCATTCGAGATTGAGTTATTTCTCTTATTGACACAACTACGTCCCTGTGAAGGCAATTCATTATTTTGATACATCTTTGGCTGCAATAAAATGGAACAAAGAGAGAGCATGTAAATTGGGAAAATAATTTTTCTTCAGTTTTCCACCTTTTCTGTACAGCAAGGTACGACTTTTTGTAAGAAATTTTGTCTTACCACTCAACCAATGTTATCGGGGACTTCAAATTTAGGTCTTTTGTTGTGTCCCACACCTAGATACTTCTTGGCATGGTTGAAAGTCTCGGTCTCGGCCGCCGACTCGGCCGGCACCGAGACGGATCGGTCTCGGCGACTCGGATCGGACTCGGACGATACGCGCAAAACGTTACATAGAACGCTAAAAAAATTATGAAAAAATCATGACAAATCGTAAAAAATGTAGGCATCAAAATTCATGTATCACATATTCAAAACATATCACCTAGCATACAAAACATGAGTACCATGTTCCCATCCAATATTGCGTTACTTTGGAGTCATACTGAAATTTAAAAAATTATCAGTTATATTAAATTAATACTAAAATTAACTAAATTAACTAAATTAAAACTATATTAAATTAAACTAAATTAAATTAAACTAAACTAATTTATAATAAATTAAACTAAATTAAATTAATTACCTAACTTCAATAAAATTATTAAATTACCTAACTTAAATAAAATCACAAAATTATATTAAATTAAATTAAACTAAATTAAGTTAAATTAAACTAAACTAATTTAAACTAAATTAAATAGAGAGAGACTGAGGGGAAGAAAGGAACAGAGGGGAGAGAGACAAAGAAAGGACAGAGAACAGAGGGGGAGAAAGGACAGAGAGACTAAGGGAGGGGGAGAGAGAGAGGACTGAGGGAGGGGGAGAGAGAGGACAGAGGGAGAGAGATCGATGGAGAGAGAGGGAGACAGAGAAGACAGAGAGACTGAGGGAGAGAGGGACAGGGACATGAGAGAGACGGAGAGGGAGAGAGATCGACGGAGAGAGAAGATAGAGAAACTGAGGGGGAGAGGGACAGAGGGAAAGGAAGAGATCGACGGAGAGAGGGAGAGAGAGAAGACAGAGAGACTGAGGGAGAGAGAAAGTCAGAGGAGAGAGAGACGAAGAGATCGACGGAGAGAGAGAGGGAGAGAGAAATAGAGAGACTGAAGGAGAGAGAAGGGCAGAGAAAGAGACGGAGAGAGTTGGGAGAGGGACAGAGGGAGAGAGAGACGGAGAGGGAGAGAGATCGACGGAGAGAGGGGGGAGAGAGAGAAGATAGAGAGACTGAGGGAGAGAGAGAGCTCAGAGGGAGAGAGGGAGTACCGGCTGAGCGACGACGGAGCGACGGCGACGGTGGGGTGACGGCGGAGCGACGACGGAGCGTCTAAGCCCTCAGTCGGTGACGGGAGTCTGGAGGAGAGGTGAGTGTTTTGTTTTTTTTCCGCCCCTTTTCATTTTATAGGCGACGTGCCACGGGTGTCTTCAGCAGATCCGAGTCGAAACCGATCCGGTTCGACTCGGATCTGCTCAATGACTCAGGCATCCGAGTCATCTCAGACCACGCCGAGTCGGATACGACTCGGCCGAGATTGCGAACACTGCTTCTTGGACAATCCGAGGACATTTTAAGTAAGAAAACTGTGACAATCTTGGACCTTATATGTGCAAGATATTAACCCTATATTGCATTAGATTACATCTAGGGTTATTTTGTTGAACTCTGACCCAGTTTCTTTAGTTGATTTCTGATTACATACATGGATATTGCATGCACATCTACACAAAACTAGCCACATCTCTATATCAGATTTAAAAGGGTTCCCGTGTCAGACACCTTAGGACATCTGGACACTTAACACCCATTTCATGCGTCCAAGTAACATTGCATATAAGTAAAATACCGTCTCTTGTTCTTGCTTCTTTATTTTTGAGAGTGAATGTAGGTAGAAAGTAAAAAAAAACCACCTTTTTCTATTGCCTACTTTATGTTTGAGAGACAATGTAGGTAGAAGAGAAGAAAGTGTGAATTGTGGGGTTGACAAGAATACATCCTACTTTATTATAGAATTTGTGGACCATACCATGAAAAGTGAAAACGAGTGGATTGAATGTCGACAGAGAGAAACTCCCACTTTATTTTTCTTTTCTTGGAAGACAGGAATATGTCCAATGTTCAAATAGTCCACTTGATAGCCAGCTGTTTTCTATATTGCAATTTTTGGTTTCATGATTTTGCACCCAAATGGGCCCTTTCCTAGAGCCTTAGGCCCCTTTCCTAGAACCAAAGATTCCTAGGCAAACAGATTTAAAGGGCTAGCATATATTTCCATATTCTCCGCATCCATAAAACATGCATTTTGCTTCTAGGAAACAGGTCAAGAGAGTAACCAGTGGGAAGTTGTGATTTATAATATAGGATCTCTTCTTGTGGATCCCAGATTTCTCACGTTCTCTACTATTTGTACCCATTTTCTATCTAAAAAAGAAAGCGGGTAGTAGCAAAATCAATAGTTTGCCTATGTGATGCCTATATGCCAGTCGCTTTTGAAAGTGCTCAAGAAATGAAATCTTCCTAATTAATCGTATACCCTTGTTGTCTAGTGAAAGTAGGCGTGGCAATTCGGGTCGGGTCGGGTCGGGTTGGGTTAGGTTAAATGGGTCGGTACGGGTCGACCCGACCCGATTATATATACGGGTCAAAAATGTAAACTCGGACCCGAGCGGACTTAGTCGGGTTGACCCGACTCGTTTGACCCGATTTTAAAACTTTAAATAAAATTTATCTACATAATATTTCCAAATTCTTGGGCAGCGTAGTTGGTCATCACACTAATCTCACACACTAGAGGTCCCGGGTTTGAACCCAAGCCCACACATTTTTTTTGACAATTTTATTTAGGCAGAGGGGGAGGCCGAAGGGGCGACGGAGGGAGGGTGAGGGAGGCGAGATAGGGCGGAGGGGTGGCCCCAGGAGTGGCGAAGGGAACGACGAGGGAGGCGAGGGGGAGACCAAAGGGGTGGAGCGAGAAGCGAAGGCAGAGGCCGAGGGCCGCGAGAGGCGGGGAAGGCTGAGGAGAGAATAATCGGGTCTGGCGGGTTCGGATCGACCCCACCTGCTTAATAATCGAGTCAGGAGGGTCGACCCGCTTACGATCCGTACCCATATAAGCCAAATCCGAACCCGATAACTCCAGGTCGAGTTAGGTCAAAATTGCCCCCTAAGTGAGTAGGAAAGTGGAGACACACTTTCCCCCTTTCCCACCTCTTGGTTCCACTTTCTTGGAATTTAACATGCCTTAGTGTAATGGTCAAAATTTGACCCACATCAGGATCACGACACGTGTCCTGATGATACGAACATGAATCGACTCTCGGGAACCTATTCCGGAGTCTCTGTCACCTCCTATGCGAAGGCATCCATCATCCACAGCTCCGAAGTCATATCACCCCCTGAAGGCACTCTGACTCTAACCCAAGAGTCCCGCCACGTGGCAACAATTTGCTCTATCCCAGCGACAGATCGGGATGGATCCTGCAGATCGTGAAGGCAGTTAAGCACTATTATCTCACTACTCGCCCATGACTCTGTAACGATCTTACAACTTGACAAGCAGCTGGGGATAGCGACGAATAATCCTCCAGCGTGTCAATCCCAACCATCGAGACTCAACCAGACGGTTACAAGGGTCAGCAGATTCAGACCCATCAGTTGAGATCTGCATTTATTCGCATCCGCTCCATCGTCACTGTCAGGTACAAATACGCCTCCTCCTTGGAGGAGGAGGTCGCTTTTCTAATTCTCAGAGTACATACCACACCACGTTGGTAGTTTTCTCTACTAGTCCACCATCATAATACGCCGACAGTTTTCTCTGCCTGGTCCTCTATTCATACCACCTACTGATTCTCACACCCGAGGTTTTTTAGGCCGGCACCACACTGGTGCTCCTAACCTGAAAGATGTCTCTTCTTTCTATGTGCTCTGACATGTTTGATCGGGAGCATTCAATTGCTTGTGACAGAGTTTTGTCCACCACAAACTGGTGTTTTCATTGTGATCTTGAGTCTACACTCGAGATTTTCCTCTCATTCAACCCGAACTTTTTTCTAAGCAGCCTCTCCCCCAGCGTCGATGGCCCCAAGGAAACAAGCAATCACGCACAATGGCGTCTTTTCTAAAAACAGGACTAATACCGACGCCGGGGGCACGGTCTCCCACACGCTGTAAGGGCAGCCACCAGTGCCCGATCGCCGCCACTGTACGAAGGCCAGATTCTTCAGATGCTTGCCGACATGGAGCAGATGAAGGAACGACAAGTCCAGTCAGATCGCGACCGGGAGCAAGCGACTATCGGTCGAAAATATGCTGCCCCGAGAACAGGAGGCATTGAAACGACACAATGACCAACTCTAGGCACAGATCGTCGCCCTCCAAAGAACCCAAGGGCAGGCACAACTAGAGGACTAGCCTGAAATTGGAGAGACTTGGGTCGACGAGCCATCACAAACGTGAGGCAGTCCAGATCAACTTCTTTGCACGAAGACCGCTCCGACAACGAGACTGATTCACCTCGTTTTCGAATGAGAGCTCAACATAGCCAGACTCGGAGGAGGATTAAGGAGTTTCCCGACATACGAGCCCTCGATGAACTGGTTCAAAGGCGAATTCAGGAGGCGAAGCTGCAACTCCGTAGCAGATTGAAACAAGCGGCTGCTAAAGTCTCTGACTCTCTTCTCTTTAAAGAGATCCTGGAGTGTGAGTTTCCGAAGAAATTCACCACTCCAACCTCCTACTACTACTCTGGAACTAGTGGCTCAGTCCAGCATATCGGGTATTTCTGAGACAAGGTGGTGATTTACTCTCGCAACGTCCAGCTCTTGTGCCTAACTTTTCCCTCCAGTCTGAAGGGTGTGGTTTCGGATTGGTTTTACTCTCTACCGTCGTACTCATTCCACAATTTCGAGGAGGTAACCGAGGCATTTCTCACCCAATACGCCTCTCGTCGGGAAGCCAAGAAGAATAGCAACCACCTCCTCACCGTCAAAATGAGACAGGGCGACAACCTCAAGTCGTGCATCGATTATTTTTAGAACCAACTCGTCAAGGTTCCCAACTACGGTGAAGATATATCTGCGCTCGCGTTCATCAGCGTGCTGCAAGTCTTTCACCCTTGTACAAATTCCTGCTAAAGAACGACGTCACTCGGATGAGTAAGGTTCTATCCCAAACCCAGCCTTACATCCAGTTGGAGGAAGCGATGAAGAGTTTCGCCAACCAGTCTCTCAAATGCGGCAATGATGGTGAGAAGTCAAAATCACAACGCGAGACTCTGACCAATGTTGGTTACCCGAATTGGGGGCAATCCGTCTACAAAAGGCAGGCGTTCCCAATCCTCTCACCTAGTCCGTTCCAAGCCTCTTGCTCCGTTGAGGCTTCACATCAACGAAGTCTTCAACGCCATTAATGACCAGCCGTGGGTTAGAGCCCGAGACCAATTCAATAGACCCCACACTCCCTGGAGCGAAATAGTACTGTTCTTACCATGATAGTGAGGGGCATCAGACCATCCACTGCAGAAGTTTCCGGAAGTAACTGAAAGAATTTATTCCCCAAGGCTTCCTCAAAGAGTGCTACATCCTTACTCTCGGGGCAAGTGGGCAACCTGCAATGCAGGACAACCGAGCACTCTAACTCCTACCGAACCACAACACATGGTCACCCAGTACAAGGCGATTGAGTGATCCGATCCCTCCAATAAAGAGTACCTCCACCAATAACAACCCCTGTATATCAGTCAATTTCATGTATTTTATTTTGATCATCAAATAAAATAACATACTTCTCCAAACCGTTTTAGCCCACTATGCTGCTGGGATTACCCTCTCTCAGAGTCCCGCAATTTCGTCGCTCCCGATGGGTCTTACCCCTACTCGGAGACAACCGCGAACCCAGCTTCGCTAATGGGTCTCACCTCCACTCGGAGCCCAGTGCTCGCACGCTCCGCTAATGGGTCTCACCCTCACTCGGAGATGACAACGTGAGCACCTGCCTACGGGTCCCCTCTCGATTAGCCTACGGCGGTCGAAACCCTCCCCTGTGGGGTTGTCCCCTGCTCGGATTTTTAAAGCTTAAGCATTTTTTTAGTCCTTTAGTAACAATGTAAGTCTCTGCCCAGTTTTATGTTCGCATAGAAATTTCTTTAATAGCTTGGAGGAGCAATGCTAATTAGGTATATGGTCTGGATAAATTTTGGGGACAAGTGGTAGTTGTAAAACTAGGTTGCTTGTTTGCTTAGATCCCACCTTGAAATTGGATTGAGCCAATGGTAATTTATGTTTACTTATTCTCTTTTGGTTCATGTAGCCTACCCCAAATACTTGGGACAATTGGCTTAGTTGTTGTTTGTTATACGTTCCTGTGCCACATAACATAATTGGGTTATGGGCTATTAGATGAAAATAATACTTTTTAATTTTTCAAATGCCGAAATATCCATAACTAAAAGCAGGATCCGAAAACATATGATTATTTTCCTAGACATTGTAAAATTAAATAATTCATGTCTAAGGTTAGTGAATGAGTTTAGAAGTGAGTAACAAGCATCCACACAACAAACTAATATAATAATAATAATAATAATAACTTAGAAAAGTAACAAATAACTTTTAAAGGTAACGACTAAATAAGTAATGGATACCAAAAATAAATAACTTTAAAGGTAACGTGAGCACCTGCCTACGGGTCCCCTCTCGATTAGCCTACGGCGGTCGAAACCCTCCCCTGTGGGGTTGTCCCCTGCTCGGATTTTTAAAGCTTAAGCATTTTTTTAGTCCTTTAGTAACAATGTAAGTCTCTGCCCAGTTTTATGTTCGCATAGAAATTTCTTTAATAGCTTGGAGGAGCAATGCTAATTAGGTATATGGTCTGGATAAATTTTGGGGACAAGTGGTAGTTGTAAAACTAGGTTGCTTGTTTGCTTAGATCCCACCTTGAAATTGGATTGAGCCAATGGTAATTTATGTTTACTTATTCTCTTTTGGTTCATGTAGCCTACCCCAAATACTTGGGACAATTGGCTTAGTTGTTGTTTGTTATACGTTCCTGTGCCACATAACATAATTGGGTTATGGGCTATTAGATGAAAATAATACTTTTTAATTTTTCAAATGCCGAAATATCCATAACTAAAAGCAGGATCCGAAAACATATGATTATTTTCCTAGACATTGTAAAATTAAATAATTCATGTCTAAGGTTAGTGAATGAGTTTAGAAATGAGTAACAAGCATCCACACAACAAACTAATATAATAATAATAATAATAATAACTTAGAAAAGTAACAAATAACTTTTAAAGGTAACGACTAAATAAGTAATGGATACCAAAAATAAATAACTTTTTGGTTGTTGCTTCAATACCTCTTGAAACTTGTTGCTTCAATATCGCTTGAAACTTGTTGCTTCAATACCACATCAAAGACCACTTTACTCAAAAAGCTTAAGCTTATGGACTGGGGACAACAGATATGAGGCAAAGTTAACAATAAACAGCTCAAAGAGTCTTACATGTATCATTAGTTTTCCAGTTAGTTATCAACTTATGACTTTCTTTGGAAGATTTGCAACAATTGTAGCTTGATATGATATACTGTTTTCTGCTTTTTCCTTGCAAAGTTACTTCTACTCAGAAACAGTTTACCCGAAAGTTTAAGATGATGGCCTATGGACCAACAGTGTAATATCCTCCGAGTTTAACATTCAACAACTCTTAGAAGCCATACATGTATTGTTAGTTTCTTAATTAGAAACGTTGTTAACTCACTACTTCCTCTTGAAGGTTTGCAACAATCATGACTTGATATGCTATTTTGTTTTGTGCTTTTTTCTTGCTTACTTATTTCTAACCCCCTTTTTATCTTCTGATGGTTTTCTTATCCCAATGTAGGATTCTGGTGCCTTTGAGTACACATCAATGAAAAATTTAAATGAGTCAAAATATGGTTTTTGGGGCGTCTTGGCTAGAAAAGCTAAATCACTTATTGACGATGAAAATGCATCTCAGAAATTTGAAAACTCTGGTAGGAAGCAGCCGCAGATGTTTGACTCTTCAACAGGTGGACAGGTGAGATTTATATTACATACTCAATTTGCGGCCTTTGTTCATTGAGAAAAAACAAGATTTACATTAGAAGGCTTTACACTTTATTGACATTTCCTTGATATGTTATTTATTGGATGGTCATGTCATCTCGTAATTGCTGGACAACATTTGATATTCAGAATAATTTGATTCTTGCAATCCAGGCAACCTTATTTAAACAGTAGTGTCTGCAGCACAGTATCTTTTCCCTTTTCAATGAGAGAATTTTATAGCACTTTTTAATCTTAATTCCACTTCACCCCTGTATACTTATAAGCGAGTTGTTGATACCTCCAGCTCTACATGTTAGAATGCTTTTTTTTTTTTCTTTTGAGAGAGAATGCTTTGTTACTTAAGAAGTCTATGTTTTGTAACTCATGTTTTGTACCAGGGTGGAACTTTTTTAACTCAGCTCCAGTCCACTAGGCCAATGCACAGCTCTCTGTTCTCTTCTTTGTAGTGGTTATCTGATTTGGGGGGTTGGCTTTTGCTTGGTTGTTCAAAATTGCAACACCATTTTCGAGCTTTATACATATCATTATAAATTTTCTCTTTCTTCTTTCAATGAAATTCTTTATAGCAATCCCATTAAAATTTTATTGCTTATGTCTTATAAATTTGACCATCTGGCATTTTTTTCTCTAGACTTATTGCTACACTTCATGCATTTGCTGAAGTTCAATAAGAAATAAAATCTTACTTATGTCTAATTTGGTTTGCTACTTGCAGTTTCAATATTCATATAGCTCACCAGAGGGATTACGGAAGGCCGAAGCTGTACCCTCTCAGAGAAGTCCAGATTCAATAGCTTCTTCCCTTAATCACATCGGTAGTGCAATAAAAAATAAACTTGAAGTAAGTTAGAAATCATTGATGCTGGAGTTTGTCTAATCTAATTGGTGTTATATTTATAAATTTCTTGGGTTCCTAGTCATAGCATGGTCAATGCTCACTTTAAACTATTCAGGGAATATATGACCATTTTCAAAAACAACCTTTGTAGCTTGTATCATTTATTTCCATTTTCTCCAAAGCCTCATAGGTGTCCTATTTTGTGCAAGTAGACTGTAGGCATTTCACACTTACCAGAATGTATACTATTTCTTAATTTACTTTAGCGTTTGCTTCTTCATTTCCTTAGGAGGGCCTGACAATTGTGGAGAATAGGACCGCAGACATTATCCAAGAAACACGGAAGCTTAATATCCGGAGAAAAGGAGGTGTCCCTGAACAGAATCAGGCTACAGATAAATTGGCTCAACATAATTTCTCTCATGTTCAGGCTGACCATGAGACTCAGTTGAAGGCATCTCGCGACGTAAGGTGGCAAATGTGTATCCACTGGATTACATAAACTTTAAAAAATATGTCAGTATGCATTTCTTAGTAAAATTTGATCCATTGAATTATCTAAATTTCAAATCGTAGTCCTATTACTCCTGTCTGTTTGGTTCTCAAATTCTTGATGCTGACTGATTATTAGTCTTATAGATTGGAGCCCAAGAATTTAAAGTAACATGAATGAAGTATTCAGAATCTTTAGTAGTTAATCAACTTTATCCCAATCACAGTAATATCTTTAGGTGGGGTTGGTCATTGTAAACTTTCAATTGGAATTGAAACATTTTGTGGGATCAATTTTAAGGTGTTAAGTCAATTGGAACTGAAATCAGAACTAACGAGACTGGAACTTTCTTTTGGTGTTGGTTATAATTGGAAGTGAAACTATACTTTCTAGACTTCTAGTTCCATAGGGCCTGTTTGGTTAAGGGTGGAAGTGAGGAAGTGAAGAAGTGAGGAAGTGGTAATAGTTCCCTTTGGAACTTGAAAATTGGTTAGTAAGTTTTCTGGTGTTTGGATGTTATTGGGAAGTGTGGTTTGAAAAATGTTATGTCTTTTTCGGTGTTTGGATGGTAATGTGGAAGTGAAAGTGGAAAAGTTGACTACAAAGTTGACCGCAAAATAATATTAAATTAAAAATTAATTAAGAAAAATAAAAATTAGACTATAATTAGAATGCAAGTGAGATTTACATGAGCAAAAATTTAACTGTTTTGTGCTACAACTTATTACAAATGAGATTTATATGACCACAAAATTAACTGTAGCACTCTGGAAGCAAGGAAAACGTTGTGTAAAGGAGAAAAGAGAGAAGGAAAAGAACTTTTTCCATTTTCTTTTTCCGGTGTTTGGATGAACAGCTGAAATGAGAAAAGACACTTCCCACTTCCTCACTTCCACCCAATTCCTTGAATCCAAACAACCCCTATATGGAAAAGAGTGTTCTGCCCTTCAAAAATGTTTCAATATTTTTTTTTATTGAAACTACCAACTGGAACTTGAATATCCCACCCGCCCACTCCCGCCCGACAACCAACCCCAAACAATTGCTCAATGTCTCGTCAAACCGAGCAATATTATTAATATTCAATCATTAATTATTATTTTTTATGAGTAATTGATATTAATAATTATCTTCCAATGGCACTAATATTAGTTTCTATGATTAATAGTGAATGATAAGTAACTAATGTTTAAATTTTAATTGTAACTTTTATTACAGTTATATATTACAGTTGTCACTAAATATTATTTATTAACTGCATCATTTACTTTAGCAGTAGAAAATAAATAGTTAATACCATTAAATAATAACTAAAATCATTAAAAATTAATTACCAATTTAATTATTAGCAATAGAATATTAATCATTTTTATTACTAATTGTTACTAATAGTTGTCTTTTAACTATATTATTTGCTAATATTATTAAATAATTACTAATTTATAGTAGTTTAAAAAATAAATAAAGTGAGGTGTCATATCATGAAATCTTCGAGCTTTAAGTTCTCGATGTTCTAATTGTTCCAATTGTCCTTTAATGTTCTGCCTAAAAATGTACCAGTTCATTAATCCATTGAAATAACTGTTCTAGTTTCAACTAAGAGCTCCAATTGACTATAGGGCCTTGAATAAATTGCATTGTACAATTGTAGTTGATAGTTTTTTAATATATGAGTTTAGCTCACCTGATGTGAAACGTGTATGCGTGCATGACTGAAATCAGTGATGTAACTGAAATTTGCAACGTTCTACCAAAATTACGATCATGGGCAAGAAGATAGTTAAAACTTGTAATGTGATCGATAGATTTAAAAAATTAGCGGTGTAGTTTGGACCGTGCTATTTTTTAAATAAATTAATACAAATACTAAGTTATGATGGCACAATTATAATATCAATATCAACGACTAACAAACTACATGATAACAGATTCTCATAACTCACGATATATAGTGAACAACAGATAAAATCGATAAAACTCTAGAAAATTATTATCACGAGTCGCAAATAAATACCGTGTCCAAAAAACTTACCTATTGAGGACACGTCGACCTCAGTGTCCTGCTGATGCGCAGCTTTGTCCTTTACGAGTTTAACGCTTTGAGAACAACTTGATTTGGACTCCGGATGGTCAAGAAACAGCCCGAAAATAAACCCTGGTGTGTAAGCGGGTCTGTTTTGCTCAACGGGTTTGCACTGTTGAAATCAGGTTGGATTTGCACTGGGTTCTGGCTTTGCAGAAGTCGATACGGGGCTGGGTGTCAGGTCGGATCTGCACTGGGTCCGGGCTCTGCAGAAGCGGATACGGGGTTGGGCGTCGGGTCGGATTTGCACTGGGTTCGAGCTCTGCAAAAGCGGATCCGGGGCTAGGGGTTGGATCAGATCTGAACTAGGCCGAAGCGGGTCGGATCTGAACTAGGTCGAAGCGGGTCGGACCCGAATGGTAACTTGAAGCTTGCGGGTTAGATTTGGTGGTTATTGGGTTGGCTGTGGAATCCTAAAAGAAAGAGAGCGAGGGCGAGAACCTGTCATAGTTGAGAGGGAAGGTGAGAGGCGGCGCGGGCAAGCGAGAGAGGAGAGCGATTGCGGGAAGGGGAGGGGAGGTGGAGGCATGGTTCAAAGTCTCAGTTTTGGCCGTCGACTCGGCCGGCACCGAGACGGATCGGTCTCGGCGACTCGGATCGGACTCGGATGATACGCGCAAAACGCTACATAGAACGCCAAAAAAATTATGAAAAAATCATGACAAATCATAAAAAAATATAAACATCAAAATTCATGCATCACATATTAAAACATATCACCTAACACTCAAAACATAACGTGAAAGCATAAATACAAGCGTCGTCGGTAGAAAAATATCAAAATACATGCATAATATAGTAAATTGCACAAAATAATTCATAAGTACCTGCTAATATAGTCATTTCCACATTGAATTACGAGGAGGCACAAAATCATCATTATCATCATCCCCGCGATAAGTATAGAAACCAGACATATAGTTTCCATAAGGATAATAATATGTTTGTGGGTGAGATCCTGTAGGCTGAGATGATTGGCCAGAGGATCCACTATCAGAGTGATATGGCGGTAGGGGTTGTGCAATATCAGCTCCATGGTGATAATACCCAAAACCTCGATATTCAGTGCTGCTAGTAGAGTATTCACCAGTGCTAGAATAATCAGTGCCAGAATATTGGCCAGATGTCAAACCCAACCCCTGTAAATGGCCTTCAAGACTATGATGACCATGCGAGTAGTTATCATGTCCACTCAAATAATCATCGCTAGAACTGAATTCGACCAACCGATCCAAATGCCTACGCTGTTGTGAAATCCCCGCTCGGCCTCCATGATCTGTATCTTGTGTGGCATAATATTCTGAATACCATGTTAAAGCATCATCTCGTTGGCTTCCACCAACACCATGAGTCTCTTCACCATTACCACCCTCACCACCATCACCACCGCCATCACCCTCACCACCATCACCGCCATCATCATCACCGCTGTCATCCACCGCCATCACCATCATCACCGCCACTTTCGTCAGTACGACGAATACCTTCATCTAACCAACCTAAGTCATCTGGTGGTAACATCGGCTGTTCTCACTCACGAATTCACTCATCCAAAATATCATCATCATTGAAAATATTGTTCAGATCAATTGGGTTGTAATAATCATCAGTATCGCTTTTGCATGTCAAGTTTCTTACTCGCAACCGCATATTGTAATGCACAAATACTAGTTTATGCAACTTTTTCATTGCCAACCGGTTGCACAATTTTGTATGAATTAGCGACCACGTGCTCCAATTTCTTTCACAACCCGATGAAGAACATGTTTGGCTTAAGACTTTGATGGCAATTTTCTGCAGATTGGGAGCTTCTTCGCCATAATTAATCCACCAATCAGCTGGAAGAGATTGTTGCACTGTTCTTCTAGTTAGTGAGCTTCCAAATTCTCTAACTCCATCCACAAATAATTTTATCTGTGAGAATACACATCACAAGTGTTAATATTTGCATAACATTATATCGATGAAATAAATAAATTATTATTACCTCATTAATAGCTCTTGCTTGTTTATTCAAATCTGGCTCCAATCTTTTAATGACCTCCTTTAATCCATATCTCACTTCTGGATGTGTAGAAAAGTTTTTTGAATATTGGAGTGCTGGATTTAAAAAATATGCTGCAATAATGTAAGCACACGATTGTTATGATATGACAGTTTCAATTTCTAGTCAACAAATATGATTTCTAGGCAAATGAATTACCAGCAGCATGCAAGTGTCTATGCAATTGTCCCTCACATCTTCTATCAATGATATCCCAGTACTTCTTTCAGTTCTTATTTGATGCCTTTATAGCCAATTTTGATCTATCCATAGCTTCATATATAATAGATAGTGTAGGTTTCTTGTCCTGGTCCACTATCTTCAAGACTGTAACAAGAGGATCCATAATATTTTGGACCTCTCTTGCCTTCTTCCAAAACCGGTCAGTCAGAATGAGATTAGAAACCTTATCTCGCACACTTCTTCTACTCCTTTCCTTGTTGAATTCACGCCATTCGGTAGTCGTACACATTCTTTTCAAATCTTGCTCATAGCGAATAAGGCTTTCAATAGAAATAAACTCGGTGGCAAACCGTGTTATACCTAGTCTCAACAAATCTCTATCTCTGGTATATAGCTTCATTAAATTCACCACTTTGAGGCTATTGTAAATGAATGATGTGATCATCTTAGCATCATCTAATGTCTCCTTGACTGATTTCAAAGAGCCAATATCTTCAAGCATCAAATCAATGCAATGTGCTGTACAAGGAGACCAAAAACAAATGTTTTCTCTTCTCCATCAACATGTGACCAGCTACTTTGAAACTTGCCTCATTATCTGTTACAACCTGCACGATATTTTCTTCACCAACTTCATCAACAACTTTATCCATTAGCGAGAATATATACTCAGCAGTCTTCGAGATATTAGTGGTATCAACAGAAGTATGGTAGATCATGCTTCTATCACAATAAATCATGAAATTAACAATAGGCTTTCTATTATGAGAACTCCATCCATCACACATGATCGTGCAACCATACTGCGGCCATTTTGTTTTTATTGAAGCAATATATACTTCAATTTCTTTCATTTCCTCCTCTAAATATAGAGTGCCAATCTGGTACCCTGTAGGGCCTTTTACACCTGGGCCTGCCTCCGCAATAGTATTAATCATGGCTTGATAGTAAGGACCACTATCAGCTGCATTGAATGGTATTGCATTGTAGTGAAAGAACTTCGCCACAGATTTCCCAACCTTTTTCATATTCTCAGTTGAGAACATGCTTTTGATTGATTTCTGTTTTGTTGGGAACATGTAAGGATCAATACCACGAGCTGGAATTTCAGCTTCTCTCATAGTCATACTCCGACGCAATCCACGGTTACTCCCTGACCCTGAAGGCTGTGAACTACTGCCACCAATATCAACTCCTTCTGTCGATCTCCAAGCCATTTCACGACTTTCTTTCATAGCTTGTTTTAGTTGTCTTCTTTCAACTCCTTCTAAACCACAACTTCTTCAATTTCATTATCAGAATCTTCTTCGGTCACATCATAAAAATCTTCCTCACTTAAAGATCTCATAAGTCGCTTTTTTTAGATTTTATGGCCGCTCTTTCTTTGCTACCTTCAGAAAGATGTCTCATTATTTGAGATACCTATTTTGATACTCGCAAGCATCCTTCCACCTAACCGGGTACATGTGCTATATGCTGGACTTGTTTCCCACAATAATTACACTTCACAAGTTTTCTACTTCCACCAACAGGGGTACCATGTTCCCATCCAATATCGCGTTGCTTTGGAGCCATACTGAAATTTAAAAAAATTATCTGTTAAATTAAATTAAAACTAAAATTAACTAAATTAAAACAACATTAAATTAAACTCAATTAAATGAAACTAAATTAAATTAAACTAAACTAGTTTATACTAGATTAAGCAACACTAACTTAATTACCTAACTTCAATAAAATTATTAAATTACCTAACTTAATTACAAAACTTTATTAAATTAAATTAACCTAAATTAAGTTAACTAAACTAATTTAAATTAAATTAAACTCAATTAAATGAAACTAAATTAAATTAAACTAAACTAGTTTATACTAGATTAACCTACACTAACTTAATTACCTAACTTCAATAAAATTATTAAATTACCTAACTTAATTATAATTACAAAATTTTATTAAATTAAATTGACTTAAATTAACTTTAACTAAACTAAACTAAATTAAATTAAATTAAACGCAAATTAATTAAACTGAGGGAGAGAGAGAGGAACAGAGAGAGAGAGGGAGAGAGACGGAGACAGAGGAGAGAGAGGGAAACACAGAGGAGTAGAGAGAGAGGGACAAAGAGAGAGACAGAGAGAGGGAGAGGGGGAGAGAGACTGAGAGGGAGAGGGAGAGAGAGAGTCCGACACAGAGAGAGCCTGAGAGAGAGACTGAGAGGGAGAGAGAGGGAGAGAGAGTCCGACAGAGGGAGAGAGATACAGAGGGAGACAGAGACAGAGGGAGAGAGAGAGACTGAGAGGGAGAGGGAGGGAGAGAGACTGAGAGGGAGAGAGACGGAGAGAGAGAGATTGAGAGGGAGAGGGAGAGTCCGACGGACGGAGAGAGAGAGAGACAGAGAGAGACGGAGAGAGAGAGAGACAGAGAGAGAGCCGCTGCAGGAGAGAGACGGAGAAAGAGGGAGAGAGAGGCACAGAGAGAGGAAGAGGGGGGGAGAGAGAGAGACTGAGAGGGATAGAGGGAGAATACCTGCAAGACGGCGACGCGACGGCGACGGCGACGCGGGGGGACGGCGAGCGCGAGAGAGAGAGATCAGATCTGATCTCTCTCTCTCCCTCAGCGCTTTTAATCGACCCGTCACGGGCGCCGAGTTGACCGAGTCGAGTCCGAGTCGGACCCGATCCGGGTCGACTCGGCGCCCTTCGGTCGACTCGGGCCTCCGAGTCATATCGGAGGTGGCCGAGTCGGATACGACTCGGCCGAGTCGTATCCGACTCGGCCGATATTTCGAACAGTGGGTGGAGGTCACGGCAGCGGCTGTAGACGGGAACTGGAGAGAAGGAAAAGGAAGGGCTAGTGACAGGTGTCGACAATAAGGAAGGAGGGGTTGAGGTGGCGGGGTTGCTGGTGGCGGTAGGGCAGGGAAGAGGGGACTACAGTGCTGGTGGTTGGAGTCGGGTGGCACTTGTGGAGCGGCGGCGCGGTTGCGAGGGGTGAGGACAGAGAGAAGGAAGACGATGAGGTGAGGGTTGCAGGTATATAGAGGGGCCGAGAGGAAGATGTATGTGATGGTGTTGCCGGTGGCGCGAGTGAGAGGAGAAAGGAAAAATGAGTCGGTGTGGGCGCGAGGAGAGAACGAGAGAGGAAGGCGGCGGCGGCTACAGGGGGAGAAGAAAGAGAATGGGAATTAGGGTTAGGGTTCAAGTAAAAGAGATAAATAGGAATTTTCCTAAAACACTCTAATTTTCACAATAATTTTCTTCCAAATTCTTCATTAAAATTTTATTCATAATAAATGAGCCTTTAAATAGGCTTTATAAAATCTAACTTCCAGATCACAATCGATGTGGTACTAAATTTTTAAATAAAAGAAAAACAACTACAAAATAAAATAAAAAATAAATAAAAAGAAAATACAAAATGACTCAAATTACTCGAACCATATCAGTATGACGCGTCTATCTTTTTTGGTGCATGCGCCAGGGTTGGATGTCCACATCAATCTCCCCGGGTGAGAGAGAACTCGACCCCGTCGAGTTAGGTGCAGAAGTGCTCTCGTACTGCTCTAATGCATCAGATCAATCCGCTGCAAGTTACCTCGGTCTAGCCATGTATCAGTGCTTTTCCTTTTCAGCGGATTAGGTACCTGTGAGTCCCACCAGATGTGGTGGCGATAATCTTATCCTCTATAATTTTATCAACTCTCTCTGTTGTATTAGGATGAATATTTAGGAGGGGTAGTGAGGGGCTCTCAGAAAATAGCTCAGGGGAAGGCTTATCAACCAATGAGTTAAGGTTAAAATCAAGCATTGAAAGTATAACTGATGCGGAAATCTTTAGGAAGATTTATAAAATACGTATTGTCATTTAATTTATTTAAGATCTTGAAAGGTCCAATACTACGGGCATCTAACTTTTTAACAATTCCTGGGGAAATCCGTTTCGGAAGTATCTGAACCATCTCATAGTCGCCAACATCTAAAGGTTTAAATTTCTTCCTGATGTCAGCTCGTAATTTATAGTTGACGTTGCTCTATTCAATTTCATCACTATTCTCTTCGTGTAGTGTGTGCATATGTGATGCAAATGCAGACACAAACTTAAATACTCTATATTGAGACGGTGTTGAAAATAGAGGAGGAAGGGGTTGACGACTAGAGCAGGCAATGCCAGTAGGAGAAAAGGAGGGATTGATAACAATTAGTGGCAGAGCAGGTGGAGTCGGAAGCACAACCAAGGAAGGGAAAGGTGGGCTCCTTCAGTTTGTGATCAAGAACCTTCATACTGATTAGGTTAATTTCTTTAGTTTTTTTGGGTGCGGTAGGTGTCTGCTCAGGCTGTCTAATCTTAGATCTCAAGGAAAATAGCTTAATCTTCTTACTTTTATGCTCAAATTGACAATATTAGATCAACCGTATATGGTGACATCTTTGTCGTACACAACTATGGTCTACCGAGGATAATTTAACCCTCATCGATGGTAACTACATCACACCAGATCTTGTCCTTATAAAGATTAAAGCTGACCGGGACAAAACACCGTTGATTTACTTTTGGGTCGTGGAGTTAATCCATGACACCTTGTACGGGTATGGATTGGAGTACAACCTCTAATCCAAGCTTTTCAGTCACCTTAAATGATGCTGCATTGATTTTCACTGTCCACAATCACCTTACAGTTCTCATCTTCAATCTTGGTGAACGTGTAGAAGGTTGTAGTTCTTCTTTTACTCGTCCTTTTCTTTTGGTTGTGAGGAGACACTTAATGAGGACAAGTGGGTCGACGATATTGGCTTAATGCAGTTGAGACCAACGTCATTACCTGTGATCTCTTTGTCAATGTCAGAATCTTCTTTTCCTTGGTAATTGAATTCGTCTGAATCCAATTCTGACTCTGCTGCATGTACTCCATTGACGAAGGTGATTTTGATTGGATTTGAGCAGTTAGCAGCTATATGCTCATAACTTTGGCACTTCTAACATTTGGTTATGGGACCAACTTTGGAGAATTCCTTCCTCAATGCCCTTGCCTTTGATGTCCTTACCGTTAGTATTTGTTTTGGGTGTTGACATCTGAGCTTGAAATCGGTTTGGGTACTGATTCGAATTAGATTTGGGCACTTGAATTTGACTCCTAAAAGTGTAACTAAACTTGACAGCATCTAAGTCTTGGACTAAGGTATAAGCCTTTTCAAGCTCGATGACTCCACGAGCCAAAAGTTCAGTTCTAAAGTCTTCTCTAAGCTTAGCTCTAAATTGAGAAAGGACTTGGGCGTTACTTTCTGTGCCTAATGAGGAACTCATCAAATTGGGAAACATAGTTTTTGGCGGATTTGGTGCCTTGGATGAATTGTTTCCAGTTGTCAAGAAGATGATCGTAGTAAGATGCTGGCACGTATTTATCCATAAGTTTGTCTTTCGTAGCAAACCAAGTTTTTATTGGCTGCTGAATTTGGGCTTTCCTCGAAGTTTTCATATCTGTCCAATTTTGGCTAGCTTGTCTAGTCAGTTTCATGGTAGTGAACCTGACTTTCCCAGGTTCAGAAAATGGGTACTAAACGAAGTATCTATTCATACTTTGCAGCCAATCTAGAAAAAATTTGAGGATCTGAATGATCAGAATAATCCAGAAGACCATCAAAAATTGGTACATTCAATTAGGTGCTTGTCAAGTATCGGTCATTCTGATATGGTGTCAACGGACCACGTTTTTCTTCACGTTCATTGCGGTTTTCGAAGCGCATCTTCTATCATTCCCAACTTATCTCGATTTTGGTTCATGGTTTGAGTTAGGCCTTCAAGCTTAGCATGTATGTTGATGAATACCACGGCAATTTATTGGGGATCCATAGGGATGCTAGACTCTTCTAAACATATAAGGTCTACCTCTATGAGCTGACATGCACTAAACAAAAACCTAAATGGATGATGATGGAAGTTTAAACTAGATATGAATTTTTTTAAGTTATATTTAAATCAAGAGGGATAAAATTGTCTAGCAAATGATTAAGTGTTGCAAATCCTACCCTAACTATGCTCTGGTACAAAAGTGATGTGAAACATGTGTGCGTGCAAGATCGAAATCAGTGATGTAACTGAAATTCGCAACGTTCCACCAAAATTACAATCGTGGGCAGAAAGACAGTTAAAACTTATAATGTGACCGATGATTTAAAAAATTGTAGGTGTAGTTTGAATTGTGTTATTCTTAAATAAATTAATACAAATACTAAGTTATAATGACAAAGTTATACTATCAATATTAACGACTAGCAAACTACAAGTTAACAGATTCTCACAACTCAAGATATATAATGGACAATAGATAAAATTGATAAAACACTCGAAAATTATTATCATGACTCGCAAATAAATATCGTGTAAAAAAAGCGTACCTATTGAGGATCCTGTCGTCCTCACTGCTGACACATAGCTCTGTCCTCCATGAGTCCAAGGCTTCGAGAACGACTCGATTTGGACTCCAGATGGCCGAGAAATAACTCAAATTTGAACCCCGGTGTGTAAGCGAGTCTGTTTTGCTCTATGCAATGTTGAAATCGGGTCGGATCTGCATTGGGTTTAGACTTTGCAGAAGCGGATCTAGGGCTGGGCATCTGGTCGGATCTGCACTGGTTCCAGGATCTGCGGATCTGGGGCTGGAGGTCTGATCGGATCTGAACTCGGTCAAAGTGGGTCGGACCCAAATGGTAACTTGAAGCTCGCGGGTCGAGTTTGGTGGCTATTGGGTTGGCTGTGGAAACCCAAAAGAAAGAGAGCGAGGGTGAGGACCCGTCGCAGTTAAGAAGGGAAGGTGAGAGGCAGCGCGAGCAAGCTAGAGAAGAGAGTGATTGCGGGAAGGAGAGGGGAGGTGGAGGTCGCGACAGTGGGTGCAGGCGGCGACGACGGCGGGAGAGAAGGAGAAGGGGCAGTGACGGGTGTCGGCGACAAGAAAGGAGGAGGTGTAGAGGGGATAAAACGACGGGGTTGCTGGCAGCGGTAAGGCAGGGAAGAGGGGACTACAACGCTGGTGGTTGGAGTCGGGTGGCGCTTATAGAGCGGCAGTGCGGTTGCGAGGAGTGAGGACATAGAGGAGGATGAAGAGAAGTGAGGGTTGCGGGTATAGAGAGAGGCCAAGGGGAAGATGGGCGTGATGGCGTTGCCGACGGCGCGCGTGAGAGGAGAAACGGAAGAAGAGGCAGTGTGGGCGCGAGGAGAGAGAACGAGAAACGAAGAAGGCGGCTACGGGGGAGAAGAAAGAGAGAGAGAGAATGAGAATTAGGGTCTGGGTTTAATTAAAAGAGATAAATAGGAATTCTCCTAAAACACTTTAATTTTCACAATAATTTTCGTCAAAATTCTGCATTAAAATTCTATTCATAATAAATGAGCCTTTAAATAGGCTTTACAAAACCCAACTCCACAACCGATGTGATACTAAACTTCAAAATAAAAGAAAAACAACTACAAAATAAACCAAAAATAAAACAAAGAGAAAGATAAAATGACTCAAACTACTCGAACCATATCGGCGTGACGCGTCGCCGTCTCTTTGGTGCACACACTAGGGCTGGATGTCCGCATCATCACCTTTAAGACAATGCAACATAGATATGCTTCCATAGTAATTTTGAAGTACTTAGAACCTAATTGACAAGTTCAGATCTTAGTTCTCTGCCAAGGACCGGTGTAGAGATTGGCAGAATAGGACTTGAGATGCAAATTGTCCATTTCAGTTTGTGGTACTGGTTATTAATCAATTTCTTGAAATTTAATTTTCTTGGAATCTATATGATGGAACGTACACTGAAAACACCCCCCCCCCCTCTCTCTTTGTTTTTTTGTTTGACCTTGTGACAGAATACCTCTAGGAAACCACCTCTACACTGGAGCATTTTGTTGTTTTATACATTGCACAAATTGCCTTTTTATATTGTAGGTTGCAAATGCAATGGCTGCCAAGGCCAAGCTGCTTCTTCGAGAATTGAAGACTGTCAAAGCAGACCTTGCTTTTGCGAAGGAACGATGTGCTCAACTTGAAGAAGAGAACAAGATGTTGAGGGAGAGTCATGAGAAGGGAGGTAATCCTGAAGATGATGATTTGGTAAGTATGTCATGTCTATCTTCCAAAGTTCTTGGTCATACTTTTTTCATATTTCTTAATTTCCTATTTGAAGTATGTTTTGTGTTTCTCTTTGGCAATTTTGGCTTATACTATGTGGTCTGTTAATGAGTCTATCGTAAAACTTTCTACAAACAGGAGAATCTCCCTTTGCCATAACTGCTTTGCTAATCTTCAATGACATGCACCAGCCTGTCTTTGAGTCTTTAGTAAATTTTCTATCAATTTCTGGTTGACATTAATTGAGAAACTGGTTATATTAGTTATATTGTGGCCTCTTAAAATGGCAGGGAATATAGTACACTTATGGGAGATAATGGTGGTCTGCGATGTAGCGAAAAGGCAGTTTCTTTAAGGGCTCTGAAGCCTCCAACTTTACACATTACACGTGCTTATTGGAAACTATTAGATAGATACTAACAAAGACATTAACAAATAGAACAAAAAACATGAGAAAGATTAGTTATAACATTAATTTTATACTCTTTAATTTCACACACAGAGAGTGGCAGACGCGAATGCAGGAAATCTTTTTTATGTGGGTGCAATAAAGTAAGACCGGGATTTTCACATATGAGTAGTACATGGAAAAAAGATTGAGAAACGGATTTAAACTCTAAATTTGTGAACGTTGAAATGTATCTTCCAAGAGAAATGTGGA
Organism: Agave tequilana; assembly: GCA_038442645.1. Taxonomy (NCBI): domain Eukaryota; kingdom Viridiplantae; phylum Streptophyta; class Magnoliopsida; order Asparagales; family Asparagaceae; genus Agave; species Agave tequilana. The sequence continues at coordinate 129,922 of JAVJIF010011772.1, read as the reverse complement.
AATGGATTTGATTAAATCTATTGAATTTGTTCAGGATTTGTCTCCAGGTTCGGATAAACTGTCTTCTAGGTCTATAAAATGTGTCCTTATTGGGTATTCTTGAACTAAAAAAGGATACCGGTGCTATAGTCCATCAACCAGAAAGTATTTTGTGTCAGCTGATGTCATATTTTTTTGAATCAGTTTCCTACTTTTCTCCACAAGGTCCAGTTTCTGCATCAGAGTCTATTTCTCTATCGCTGTTTGTTCCTTTGCCTGCACCTACTGTTGTCCATGATGTCTTTTCGCCAGTGTCATTAAAAGACACTACAACGCCACCTGCATCGAAGGCACCTCGGGAAAAAGACTCCAGACATGTCTACACTTATCGGCAAAAAGTTCATGCCTCTGAACCGGTTCCGGCTGCCTCCTCTCCAGTGAAAGGTCCACCTCCTCAGCCATCAGTACCTTCCTCTGATTTTGATGTTCCTATTGGCCCTCGTAAAGGTAAACGGTCTTGTACTGATCATCTTATCTCTCATTTTGTTTCATATGATATTCTTACTCCCTCTTTTTGTCAGTTTGCCCTGTCTTTGTCCACTATATCTTTACCCAGGTCGTATGAGGAGGCTATATTGATACCTGTCTGGAAGCAGGCTATGGATGAGGAGATGAATACTCTTATTTCTCGAAGAACTTGGGAGTTGGTCTCTGCACCAAAAAATGATGTTGTGGTGGGTTGTCGATGGGTCTATACCTTGAAGTATCGCCCTGATGGTTCAGTGGATAGGTCTAAGGCCAGACTTGTTGCCAAAAGGATATACTCAGACTTATGGCATGAACTACTTTGAGACTTTTTCACTAGTTGCTCGGCTGAACTCCATTCAAATTCTGTTTTTTTGTTGCTGTTAATATGGAGTGGCCCTTATTTCAACTAGATGTCAAGAATGCCTTTCTCTATAGGGACTTGAAGTTGAAGGAGCAAGTTTATATGAAGCAACCTCTAGGGTATATTGCTCAGGGGGAGAATACTGTCTATAGACTTAGGAAAGTGATCTATGGACTTAAACAAAGTCCAAGGGTATGGTTTGAAAAGTTCAGCATGGTTATCTCTGGTATTAGATTTGCTTGTTGTCATTCAGATCACTCAGTGTTTGTTCGTCGTATTAAGTCTGGCTCAGTGATAATGGTTGTGTATGTTGATGGCATTTTGCTAACCGAGAGTCACTCTGTGACCTTAGCAAAATAAAAGAGTATCTCAAACGATATTTTGTGACGAAAGATACGAGGAAGCCAAGATATTTTTTTGGGATTGAAGCTGCTTATCAAAAGCATGGTTTACTTCTATCTCAGAGGAAGTATACACTTAATCTCTTTAAGGAAACTGGTATGTTGGGGGTGCAAATCTGCTAGCGCTCCAATGGAAGCAAATGTGAATTTATAGTGTGATAATAGTCATCTACTTGGTGGCCCTGGACAGTATAGGAGATTGATTGGAAAGTTGATCTACGTGACAGTTACTAGACCTGATATAACCGTTGCCGTTGGAGTACTGAGTAGGTTTATGCATCAACCTAAATAGATTCACTGGACAGCTGCTCTGAGGATTCTTGTCTATATCAAAAGCTCTCCTGGAAAAGGTTTGTTGTACAAGAAATATGGACATGTTTTATTATTTGGTATTCTGACTCAGGATATGCTGGTGATAAGGGAGATAGAAAGTTCACTACTGGCTATTGCACATTTGTTAGAGAAATCTGGTGACATAGAGGAGCAAGAATAAGATGTTTCTAGATCCAATGCAGAGGCTCAGTATAGAGCCATGACACATACTACTTGTGAAATGTTGTAGCTGAAAAATCTGTTATTGGAGTTTAGTTTTCGTCATCTTGGCCTTATGCCTATATTTTGTGATAATCAGTTTGCTATCTATATCGCACAAAATCAGGAGTTCCATGAGAGGACTAAGCATATAGAAGCTGACTGTCATCTGGTCAGAGATGCATAGACCAAAAATGTGGTTTCTCTCCCCTTTACTCCATCTTCAAAGCAGTTGGTAGATCTACTTACCAAAGCAGCTTCTCCAAAGGTGTTTTCTGTCTTATATAGTAAGCTGGACATGGTTGACATTTATACTTCAGCTTGAGGGGGAGTGGTAGAATAAGCTATTGGTTATTGAGCTATTGGGCTTCTACCCAATAGACCCATACCCATCACTCTTATTATATATATGTATTGTCTCTCTTTTATTATCAATCAATTCCTTTTTAGGGTTTTCTATTTCTTTACAAGGAAAAAAGAATTAGTTATGAATCTTATCTTTAAATTAATGGTAATGATCTTTAAGCATAAATTGATAATATAATAAAAATTTAAATTACTGAATACATTCTAATTACCTTTGGTATGTAATATAGTCGTCAGTTTTTGAAGTAATATATAATTGAGATTTATTACTATTTCTTATTTCTAGATACTATGTTTTTTAAATTGTTCAAATTTATTACGATTTATTTTATCTGAGTTAGTCAGCAATCGCAATTGGTTTTTATTTATCAATTAGTCCATAATCATAGTTATTTTTTTCAGCAATAAGCCAAAAGACTAAGTAAAAGAAAAGAGGCCAAGACTTGAACTTAGGATCTCCAGAACTTAATATGAATCCTCACCACTTGAGCTAGGTTTCAAATATTACTATTTTTACTAAAAATAGAATCATAAACTAAGCAGGTATTATGTAGAAACCTTAAGGTTCAGTAAACACTTTTAAGGTTTCTGTAGAATCTAATGTTGGCGTTCGTCCAGAGTGGGCTCCATGTAGATCCGACCCTACTCACGCGCACGCACACACATATATATGTTAAAGACTCGTACACTTCACTAATTACCCAAGCCACCCCTCATTCGGCAACTCTAGGAATCGAATGTGGAACCTCCCCTTTAAGAGGGAGGAGTGTTACCGGGGGCTAATCCGCTTTCACACACACGTGTATGTGTATGATTGCGTGAGTTTGATATTTTTTTTTCCCAACAAAATATCACATTATAAAGTATTTGCTATATTTAAAATATGTGTACTCGGCGTATTTGGTGAATTCGAATATTTATTTGGATATCTCGGATAACTTCTGTCTCCAGATCCTTATTTTTAAATGGATATTACATATCAGATATCCACATAGAAAAATGAATATGAAATTGGCTGTAGAGCAGATTATCCACATTCAAAGCAAAAAAACATTGCTCGTAGTGTAAATGTTTTATTTTACAAGTATGTAGGACACTTGTATTGATCTCTAAAGTGTCAAACAGTCTTCTTTACCTGATCTTCTAGCTAGTAGAGCGTGTTGGGGTTGGGGGGGGGGGGTGTGAGTGAGAGAGAGAGAGAGAGAGAGAGAGAGAGAGAGAGAGAGAGAGAGAGTTTGACTAAGATTGTAAAAATGAATAAGTCACTACTTTCAGCTGTCTATTTTGTGGTTACTTGATAGATGACTCAGAAAACTGAAAATAGTCTCTATTATAGTTTTTATGCACTTCCTCGTCTTCAACGAAGTGAAATTTTAAAATAGATGCCCAATCACCTAGTTCCAATAGGTTCCAAATCCTCCTGGAAGGAATATAGCTTCTCTGTCTCATAGAGAGTGTTTGACTAGGATCCTCTTAGATAGAATTTGAGTATAGATCCTGTCACGTGAAAAATACATATTATGCAACAAAAATGAAAGATCCAAACCATTCAACATCATCTAAATCATTTAAAATGCTCAAAAATAAAAAATCAAATGTTTTTTGTGATTTCTTACATGAACATCAAGTCACCTAAAAATAGATGGCTAAAAATAGAGAGCTTCATTGATCTATGGTTTAGAAAATACAAATTGAAAATATAACACTTGGATCATGATCTAAACACTTAAAAACTCTTGGAGAATAATTTTGTTGTGTTTGAAACAATTTAGAGCATAAAACTTAATAACCGACTACTTTTGGCCATCCATCTTGTAGCTACTTGATGGGTGGATGAGAAGACTTAGAATTTAGTCTAACTTTTTGTTTCTAGCACTTCAAACAATGCAGATCAACGTCAATAGAATAGAGTTTAAAATGGATACTGAGTTACCTTATTCCAATAGGTAGGATTTGATTCCAAATCCTTCTCGGAGTAGCTTAATCAAACTACACACACACACACACACACACACACAAAGGTTATGGGTGTAACATAAGAGTTTACACCTACCTAGTAAAATACATTGTGGGTCACTCAATTCACGATCCGAGCCATTGATTGTAATCTACACATCTTAAAACTCATGTGAATAAAAAATTACGGGTATTGAAACTTTCTAGCATATATATTTCTTGATCTAAAAACGAATCGTCAATGCGGTTTTGAAGCCCTCTTCTTCTTTTTGATTTGCTTCATTTGTTGGATAGAAATTTCCGTCATGTAATTTTCAGTCCATATGGGTTTTAAGATGCATAGATCACAATCATCAGTTCCGTTCCTGAATTTAAGATATGTTTTACTAGGTTGGTGGAGACTCTTATGTTACACCCTATGTGTAATAGAACTTTTCTCATGCGTGTGCGCGCTATATTATATATTGTTTAATGGTGAAAAGAAGATCCCATAAAGGAGGAAAAGGTAACTCACTGTTGTGCACACATTGAAATGAGTCTTCACGATCGGCACTCTAGCTTGTGTAATATGCTTCCTTGGTGCACCCTAGCAAATTTAACTGCGCGTGAACAAATTTAATCTGAAAATTTTCTTGCTTAGTGTGTATAGGGAGCTTACAACCTTTTACAAGAGAAGGAAGTGACTTGTCGCTCGAGTTATGCCCAGTTGGCATTATTAGCCAATAATTATTTAATAACTAGTAAGTGTCTTTCTGTTGGCCATTTTAGAAGATTGCTAAACTTGTGAATTATTCTCTTGTGCCTGACTGCATGTTGCAATATGAACACAAATATATGCTGGATCATTCGGCTGTGAAATGGACATATTAATATCTGAGATGACCATCTTTTCATATGTTTATCCTTTGTTTCCACTCAGATAAGATTGCAGCTGGAGACATTGTTAGCTGAGAAGGGGAGGCTGGCGCATGAGAACTCGGTCTATGCAAGAGAGAATAGGTTCTTGAGGGAGATAGTGGAGTACCACCAGCTCACAATGCAGGATGTTGTGTATGTTGACGAGGGAATTGAAGAGGTCTCGGAGGTCTTCTCCAGCAGTCCCAGCCAAATCCTATCCCGAACCAGTTCCATCTCCAACTCATCTCATGCTGCTTCGGCTTCTCTTGAACATCCGTCACCAGCCGCCCCTGTTCCTTCTACGCCTACTCTGACAAAGCCTCCAGCAATTGTCCCGGCACCTCCAACACCTTTACCTTTAATCACTTCAGGAATGGTCTCTCCAGGAACAAGGGTCAGCATGCACTCATCCACAGAAGTGGAAGATGAAAATCAAATATCATAATGACGCGCTCACTGCCTCTACTGCCTTTGATCTGGATTGTACGTATGTGGTTTGTACAAGTTTGCCCGTTCCTGATTTTGCCCGCTGTGTATTGGTTGAGCATGTTGCCATCATTGATTACTAACATTATATACAGATAACACAAGTTAAATGTTGTTAATTATCAACTTTGGGCTTCATGCTTTGACATTTGGAATCTCTCTTCCGATTGTATTGTCAGCTTGAAATCAGTAGTCAAGAGAAATTTCAGAATTTGGCCATGATTTATTCTCTACTGTCATGTTTTATGTTCTTAGCGGTGATTTTTCGCATATCGTCTCCCTTGTCACCATGAAAGAAAATGCTTTTTATAAGTATATTTCAACAGTTCTTCGAAGAATGCAAGTGTTACTGACTCACTGCAGCATAATGGTAGATCTACAGTTGGCAAGGGGTTTGGGTTTCAAATCCCTTTGCCCCAAGGCTCCTACGGCCCTCGTAGGAAAATTGCACAAGTATAACAGCATATACGAAAAATGTCATCTTTAGATGGAACCCTGATAGCACACTTTTCCTTCCGAAACCAACAAGAACACAATGATGAAGAATAAGTTAACTGAGTAATTTGTTCATCAACGAGCTTAACCCTTGAAGATCTGAGTCAGAATCTTGTGACTCAAAACTGTTTGTAGCAAGTCTGATGAATTGGCTACACTTCAAATACCATGACCATTAGGCGCGCACCGCAAATCTGAGGCTAAAATAGCACTTTCTCTGTAATTTGCCGAGACATTGTGCTAAGCATGTATCTGACAACTACAGCAACAGATCGCGAATGACTTTGAACATCCATGCATTCTATTTAGCAGCAACATGGAAAGTGTTGTTTATATATATTTATGTCAACTATTTGTACAGTTTTTCTCCAGTCTATATATAGAAAATTCCCGGACACGGGGCCTATAGTTCAATTACAGGAATATGGACACAGCAACCACCCTTCCCTTAAGAGGACCAACTTCCAGCTAAAAACTGGGAAGAAATAAGCCATAAATATAATGATTGGTTAAAGTATAGCCATGACCTTAACCATGAGAGCAGGAGACAAACTGGAGCCTCTCTCTCAGTTCCATTAAGAGCCGTATCTTTTGAGATTTGCTGAATGTTGCTTGAGATTTAGAATAGCTGGAAGAAGAGACTCGTGGAACCATCACCAAAGGACCGGAGATCAGCTTGCTTCACTAAAGCCCTACATAACGGGCATGTGCGTTCTCTTTCAAACCTGAAAAGTCAAATATTATCACCATTTAATATTTTTCATCACAAGGCACTACCAAAATCACTGAAAGCTTACCGAGTTATATATGGACAGAGATAGAAGAGTCCTGACTCTGAAAGCAATTTTCTCTGATACTATCTCATTTCATTTTATTTCTTTATAGATTTGTTTGTTTTGTAGAAGAACAGACACTAGGCCCTCCTGTGTCTAATTTACTCTGAATTTTCAAAAACAAAGGACAAAATAGATGGGAGAAGGGTGAGATATGCTACCATTCAGAGACACAGTCTTCACAGAATATATGTTTACAACGAAGTAAGATGGGTGCGTGCATCTTCTCCTGGCAGATAGCACACAGATCACCAGCGGCGACCACCTGCATCAATTACAAATGTCAGATTTAAAAGCATCATAAGCTCAGAAACTAATAAATAAAACATATAATATAATCACAGGCGACGTAATGAAGCATTTTTCAATAGAAAAATATAGCTATGCAAGATGCACAAGGAACTGTCGGCACTGAGATGGTTGTATTTTTTGTATTAGTTAACAGGTTCACAGTAATTAATGCACAAGTAGAAGAAAACATCAAAAGTCTGCTTACAGTGATAAAATCTACGAAATAAATCAGAGCCAAGAAAATCAAGCAGAAAATTTCTTCTTTAAACACGGGAGAGATGGAGACCGGTAACTACTAGTATCCTTCCTTCAACCTCTACCACAACAAATCTCGATATACATGGGGTTCTAGAGTGTTTTTTTGCCAAGGGTGTAAATGGGTCAGGTTAACCTGAGCCCAACCCTGACCAACCCGATTTATCAACCCAACAGGCAGGATGTGCGTTTGATTGGACTTGGCACAGACCGAAAAAAGCCATCATGAAACTTTTTTTTTCAAGTAGGGTTTTGGTTAAACTTGCCGGGCAATCCGACAAAACCCAATTTGTTATTACTTTGTCTGGGTGAGCAGGCGCGCTATGTTACTAAAACTACCCCAAACCCCAACAGATCTGTTTTTCAGTATTTTATTATTCTTATAATTTATAAATATATAGTTTTTTTAAATATGAAATTATGCATATATAAACATGAGATTTTGAATTTATTTGGCTGTGATAGTTCAACCCGACCCAAAACCGTCGACCCGCCCTAAATGTAACCCTGAACATGAAACTTCTTGCTAGGGTTAAGTTCAGGCTAGGAAGATTGGTCAGAGTTGGGTGAGGTTTGGGTTCAGTCAGCGTATTCTATCTTCAGCTTGGTCATGACTTGGCCTCAATCCAGAACCGACCCTTTTGCACCCCCAATTCTGCATGCTCCCCATATTTGAGTCACCATGATGAAACAAGCAGTGATCAATAAGCAATTATTTCTTCATTTGTCCTGTGCCATGTATTTGGGAGATGCACATGGAAAAAGAATATGGTTAACCGTCAATGAAAGAAGCAGTAAAGAGGAATTGCAGCTTGGGCCCATGATTAATTCATAGCAAACTATCTCTGAAACAGTTAACCTTGCACACAAGTGGTTCATTATGAAGATATAGTATTCTTCTGAAAAATCAGTTGCTTGTTTCAATTATTTGCGGATGACAGATATCACCAGAAATATCTGCAAATGTTTATTATCCCAACTGCCATCTTTTTGGAAATAGAACTCAAATGCGCACATAAAATCTACAGGTAAGGTTTTTACCAAATACCGTAGAAATTTGGATCTAAACCCTAACTGAAACTGAGAACCATTTGCTGTTTCCAAACTCAATGACTATCAGAGTACAAGTCTGAGATGAATAGACCTTATAAAAATCAGTTCAAGAGAGCAGACATAGCCTACAGAAAGCTCAATTGACACGCACCTGACACAGAAAGAAATATATAATGGGTTCAATGTGTGTCTGAATCATATAACTAAAATTAACTCTGGCCCTCTGGGTCAAGCTTGAAGTAACCAAAACAAAACTTGAGACACATCTCTATTTACTGAAAGGCAAAATGTCAATACTAATGTTCCATGATAGTAAGGTCAACGTGCTAAAAACCAGCTCATAATCTGAAGGCAAAAACCTCAGATTTTCAGAAAATGTTATGTGGCACTGAACAAGAAATTTAATACTGGGAACCAAGAAAAATTATATTTAGACCAAGGATAAAGAGTAACTTGTTTATTATGGTTATTAAGTTGGCTTCTAATTGCGGAAGGAAGGTAATCTGCACTATCAAAAGAACATAAATATAATTTTTCTCTTTTGACTTCAAGAGTTATATCCAGTATAAAATCTATGCCACACTTCCATCCTCTCTTCTACTGATTTCAGTGCTCTCGACCATCACCTTACTAGCAGCCAGGGAGAAAAAAAACATAATGGAAATGAAGCAACAGGTCACCGAATGTTTGATCAAGTTAAAAGGTAAAGAAAGCATTTTTACAATGACTGAGCGCCTACTTATTGAAGTCCTTGCCAACCAAGCATAGGGGAATTCCTACGGGAACTTTAACAAAGACTCACTTCAAAGTAAAAATGTCACTGAGGTTATAAAACATGTATGCAATAGGGTTTGGTGTCAGAAGCATAAGACAACTCGAGCAAATCCATGACTTTCTTAAGCAATAAGCAAAACAAAAGGGGAATACTAAAGGGAACTTTAACAAAGACTCGCTTCAAAGTAGAAATGTCACTAAGGTTATAAAATATGTACACAGTAAGGTTTAATGTCAAGAAGCATAAGACAACTGTGAACAAATCCATGACTCTCTTAAATAATAAGCAAAACAAAACCACGGCTTCAGCAGTCAAATGCTCCCAAAAGGACTGTCAACAGGTAATGCTTGACCATGTATAATTGCCTATTGTATAGACCTCCTATATAATGGAAAACAAATCACGAAACAAAGATACTCCTCTACTAATAAAATTGAGTGAAGATCATTCCTTGACAGTATTACAAGAATGAATTTCGAAGGATGAAAACTAGGACCACAAAAGAATTTGGCTTAGGACTTACTAATTAAACTAAACAAGGTGTTTTATAAGAATCCAACACCAATAACTTGACAGTGGACACTACTTGATCCCCCTCTACCAGTTGGTTACAACAACTTTTTAAGAGAATACTACATTATTAGGTATGAGAGAGATGAATATTTAATATGAAGCAATCCACTTATTAGAACTAGTATGATGATCCTGATACATATCAACAATGGTGGATATATCTCAATAATGATTTGTTCTTCTACTTGTAAAGTTCACGTCCGTCAAGGAAGAATTACTGAAGCTAAGCTTATGAAGCGGTAGTTTACCATCCTCCACCACCTACTCGATTACCTTCTTTCTTATAAAAGCGCCTCTAGAAAAGAGAAGTCGATACTTTTCTGCATGTGTAGGATATTAAGCAAGCTGTTCGTCGTGTTCATTTTATGAAATCAAAAGGAAGTCAATACTTTACCTGCTCCAATGTTGCATAAGACCCATAATGCACCTCTTTACGTGATAATGCCTTCAACGCTGCAAAGAACGACTGAACCTGAAAACCACAATCTTAAAGTAAATATAAAGGACTATGTCCCTTGCTAGTTCATCTAGCACTATGTAAAACTATACTGCCAAGTTAGGAACATCCAAACAGGTACAAGTTTGATTTGAAAACTATTAAGAGGTAATTTTTCTCAAAGAGCCTTGAAACTTACATACCTTTTCAACAACTGAAGTCAGCTTGAAAGTTAGGTATAACCCAGTAGTGAGAGACGAAAAGAGGCTACCATATTCCTTGTTAAGGAAGAATCGGTACCAAACAGGAGCTGGCAATAATGCTCGGTACAGGAGGAGGAGATATTCCACCAGAGTTAGCATTTGACCCTGATAACATGGAGAAAATTGTATACATTTGCAACATAAAATATTTGAAAAGAAATAAGAAATTAATGTATATTATATTGAATTTCTTTTCTACCAAATTGTTTTTTCCCTCCGTCTGAATATGAAAGTCAAATAAACATGATATATGGAAACATGAAAGTCAAAGTTATAATTGGTGTGACACAGAACAACGCTAATATGACTTTTGCATGATGCCTGAGGTCCTCGCAAATAAAGAAATACTAAATTAAGAGGCTCAAAAGTTTTGAGTTACTGAGTGTACAAGTGGTGAGAACTCCATGCATGGCCCACAACTACAAAATGAAGCATGTAGAACTGTGGGATAGCAAATGATTGACCAATCCCAGGGATCCATAATTAATCCTATCGATTCAACAATGAAATATGTTACTAAGAAGTGGCAAAACAAGGCTTACTGTTTTGTCAACTTATAAGTACAATTTCACGCCAATAGTTGTTACTCTCCTATAAGTTTACGATTTCCCCTTATTTGATTGAGTGCCAAGGACCTTCTCACTGACATAGCATGTTTCCCTTTCAAAACAATAACAACATACTACCAGTTCTTGTAGATTACCCCTTTCCTCAATTTTCACATACAGTCCTTTAAATGCACTTCATACAAGATGAACAGCCTTAAGAATTCAAAGCAAGAATGGTATGTCGTGTAGAACTCATAGACCTCCAACATATTGCAGTAAAACCCTTGAATGTTATATATATATATATATATATATATATATATATATATATATATATATATATATATATATATATATATATATATATATAAGTACAAGAAACAAGCCAGAGCAACAATAACTTAAAAATGCCACTGGCTCCAAAGATGCAGTAATGACCAAGAAGAAACCCTCAATCTTAATTGGTCCTATCTGCCAATATATAATATATTCCATATTAAAATTTACTACTAGTAGACTATTATTCTTTGTAAATTATGTCTCAAGCAGACAGTAAGAACTGTAGATGGGTGAGTGTATTACCTGCTTACGATAGTTCCGACCCCTGCTATTCTTGTGGTACATCAGCAGCGTACACTTGACAACCATTGCTGCTTGGCGAACCATTGTATCTGCATAAAGCAACAAATACTGAGGCACTGCTTCAAAATTGGTGGATGCAAATATTGATAAAAGAAGCTACATATATATTGACAAAATCAGAAAGGAGACAATCGATGGTTTTTGCATAAAGTTTCTTTTTACTATAAGCTAATTTAATCTCACTCGGCTTTTCTCAACTTACTTAAGACTGAAAACTAATTTCTAAAGTTAGAAGTTCGTTCCTCCTTACCTAGATTGTTGTATTGAGATAAAAGGCCTAGAAAATCAGAAAAGACTTGAGATGGAGGTCTACTAAAGCCTCTTCCAAGTATTCACATCAAAATGCCATTTACAACAGAGCACAAGGCTCCATGAACTGACAAAATCTTATTGCCGGCTGTCAACCTAATGTCACCCCTATTTTGCGGGGCCAAGAAATTATGGACAAGAGGGACTAGCCACAATCTTAAAAACCAGGTCAGTTGCCTCCAAATTCTCCAAATCCGTTAGATTTGCTATTGAGAAGTACTACCAACACTTCGAAAAGCATAAGTAACAATTTGAGTTTTCCTTGGAGGTCAAATATGCTCATGTTGACCAAATAAATCCATGTGCATTGATGGGTAATCTCTTAAACCAAAAAATGGAAGAACCACACATATTATGAAGAAACTTTTACCAAATATACAACTTTCCTTTCTATTGTCAATATCTTTGAATTCAGGAGGCGGCTAATAATGCACTCCTAATGCTACCCAATCCCTTAAAATTTTAAAGTTGACTGTTCATCAGAAAAAGCAAAAAGAGATAGAACCTCTTTGTCATGGTTAAAATCTCGGTATCACTATCGCCCAATAATTTTTATTATCAATATTGTTAATATCAGTCATTAATATCGGCAATATCAGCCGCATGGCCAATATCAGCCATGATATCTGCCGATATTATGTGGTTAATATCAATTCGGATACCTCAAAATCTGATATGATATTGCCAATATTTAATGGAATCGACCGACATTTGCAATCATGTTCCTTGTTATCCTAGAGATGAAGCATTAGTGAGGTTTCCAAAGAGCAAGGGTCCACATCATGTATTTACATTTTGTATTTCTTCTATTCACAATCATATTAAAATTATTAATTTATCAATCTAGAATTTTCTTTAATAATTACAATAAAATTCTCTTCACAAGGTTCTACAGTTTAATAATTACTCAAGATATAGATAATTTATCTAAATTTTATATTAAATCATGATCACAATAAAATATTATCTTGTTGAATATGTTTAAAAATCACTAACACATTCAAATAACAGTAATCAATGTAATATGAATACAGGAACAAGCAGAGCATTTATACAGCATGTAACAGTGATACATGAACATGAAATAACAGTGTCCAGTGTAACAGAGTATCCGTGTAACGATAATACAAGAAATGTCGATATCCATGATCATAACAAAGACATAAAAATGTGCATTCAACAATGATACATAAACATGAAATAACAGTATCCTGTATAACAATATTCGTTGTCATGAGTGAGGTAACAGTGACAATATCAAGGTAACACCGTTAACATGATCATGTGTCAACCTATCAATATTTGTTATAACAATTTCGATATTATTAATATGATCGTTATCACAAAGTAATTATATACAACTATATATTTTCAAACTCTTCACAATCATATTAAAATTATTAATTCTTTAATCTGAAATTTTTTATTTCTTCTCCTTTCTGTTCTTAATTTGGCACAACTTTTCATTCTAAAGTCTCAAAAACTTAATAAAAACATCTAAATTTGTCCATATGAACTTTAAAGAATTATAGTTAGCTTAGTTTTATACATGTAGGGTGACTTCCCCACAACTCCAAACCCCAAATATGAAAGTCCTGGCTGCTAGCTCCACCCTTGGCTTATATAAACTCAATTTGATAGATGCTTGTATTGAAAAAGAAGACAATCTAGTGCATAGAGTAGCAAAATGGTATGGACAAAGCATCAGATAAGATTAGAATTTTCGAGTGCAATGTGTTCAAACGAATCATTACCTCTACGCATAACATGATCAACAGTATCATGTGTACATGTATCAATGGAACTAGACAGTAGAAAGCTTGAAGAATACCGTCAAAAATGATGAGACAATTGAGATCCATAAGAATTTAATGAGGCGTCAGATTAGAAGCATTGCCCATGTATTCCGTCCACCACGTAGAGTAAGGAGGGAAAAACAAAGAGCTGTGCACAAGGGAATGCGCATTGCAAGTAATCTACAAGAGAGAGGACCAAAATTCCTTTTTTGAATTCTTAAGCAGAGAAGCATGCACCTTGAGATTGTCTAAGATTAAGTTGTTTTCTGAAGAGTTTAACTAACAACAAAAAACCACCCTTTGTCCCAGATCTTTGGAGTCAGGTGCATGAATCTTTTTTCTCCATTCAATTCTATTCAGGGTGATCGCCTTTGTTCCATTAACAACTAACACATTCTCTTTTACTGCCTAACAGAGGTTGTTTTAAGTATAACCCTAGTCCTTGTAGCTCCATTAACTAGAATCCTACCACTCCTAACTAGGGCACTAACTGGTCTGCTCAAGCCCAAAAATAATCATTCCCCCTTGTTTCACCCTCAATTCTCTCTTATTTCATCGTTGATAAAGCTATCTCTAACTTCTTATAAATGCATCTCATTTATTATTCTATCTTTACCATATTGTCACCCATCAATTACAACATTTTCATTTCAACCATGCTAATTTTATATGCATGTTTTCTTAACCGTAAAACATTTTGACCCATAAAGAACAGGTGTGTGTAGTTCACAAAATTTTCCCTTCAATATCATGGGTATAGTATGATCACATAAAACTCCAGCACTTAGCATTTCTTACAACCATCCCACTGATTTTATAATCATCGTCAATCTCACCATCATGATGGATGAAATGAAACTAAGGAGTGAAAACGACCACCCCTAAGTTTTTCTTAACCCCCTTTGTGCATTATAGTACCATTTCTTCTCATAGTTCTATAAAAGTTACATTCTTCATATGGCCATCCTACTCATTTTCTTTTATCTTTAAAGCTTCTCTCCACATTTCAAGTTTGGAAATTGTCATTGTGAGAATATAAATATAATAACCTCAATCCTCACAAGAATTTCGAAGTTTTAGTGCAGTAGCAGAGACTTTAATAAGGTATCAGAGTCATTCATGTCCAATTCTCACCGAGCGCGCATTTAAAAAGCAGATTTAAAAACAAAAATACCGTTGTGCAAAAACTTAGGTTTCGGCCAATAAAAATGGCACTCGACCTACGGAAGCGTATTAGGATGTAATAATAATACCCTCAAACCTAACCACAAATTCAAAGTTTTGGTGTAGTGAATACTCATCAATTTTGCATATTTATTGTCACATTCCCGTATTTATTTTAATAAAACTCTGCTATTTGATCTATTTTTACTTAGTGATGTGCAGACCTTTATAAAAAAGAGAAAAACAAGAAAAAAGCCCGATAAGCCCAATAAATTCAGAGATTTGAGGCAATCATATTTAGAGATTGAAAGGAAAATCCAATTAAATTTGTGATTGAAAAATCAATTATTCTCCAAGTAGAAGAAAGGATATTCTCAACATATTTAGGGTTTAAATCCAAATTCTAAGAATATACTCTTTGATTACATGGCAAGATAAAGTCATAGAAGGAAACTCCAAAAGTTTACAATTCAATCAAAATTTGGATTCAGCCTGAACATCTTTTAGTAATTTGATCATAACTTTTGTTATAGAAGTGCAAATTTGATGATTCAAGATGCTACAGAAAGAAGGCTTAAAGATCTACAACTCTTCTGTTGACTACTATTTCGATTTCAGTCGTTTGGTGAGTCATATTCAGCCATCAATACAACAGCTAGCTGCAGCCCAACTCAATTAAATTTCCAATCAAGAGAAGAAAAGAATATTCTCAGCATATTCACAGTTCAACTTCAAAATTCTGAGAATATACCTTTTGATGAGCCAGCATTTTGTTGAGTCACTACCCCAGGCTTCCACCTATAAATACCCCAACAGAGGCATGAGCAGGGAGACATCTCAGAATACTTCCAGAGATCTCAGAGCTAAGGCTTAGGGTTTCCTTAAATCCTCTTTTCTTTTCAAATTTTCTTGTATTATTTCATTTTTTTATTTGGAGAAGAAGATTGTTGAAGAAGCAGAGGAGTTTTGTAATTGGTCAGTGATATCCAATAAAATAAGGTTCTTCATTCTTTTTACTCTTCTTGCTTTTCAATTCAGTTTAGTTTTTTGCTTAGCTTATTTGTTTTTCTTCACTTTTTTTAATGCAACTTTTCTTATTCATAATAAAAATTGAAAATAAAAATATGAGTAACTAATTAAACTTATAGTTTGCTAATCTCTCGATCAACCTAAGTTTAGTTTAAAAGATAAACTGATTGAAATCTATGCTTGCTAAAATCTTAGGATTGAATTAGTGTTCTTGAAGATGAATAAATAATTAGGTTTAATCAATTTAGGGTTGCACTTCTTAATGGTTATTCATAGTTCATATTTAAATACTTTGATAGCATCATCTTAAGTTTAAACAAAGACTTTTCTTATGCTATGCTTAGAAATTAGGATGAACTACAGTTTGATTTTAATTAGTGCACACTAATTACGGTTTACAATATTTTTACTCATCTTACTTGATCTCAATCAAACCCTAGGATTGATAATTCTTCATGGATTCAATATGATGTTCACTCTTTTTAAACTAATACTTTGGTTGTGGTAGATGATTAGTGAACTATAATTCCTTTTGCTTAATTAAATCTCTTTCTTACAATCAATATCTCTTTTTTCTAAGCTAACTGTTAGAGAAATCGTTCCGAAAAGCTTCCATCGCATCCTTCCTTGTGGATCGACCCGTCTAACCCTTGCTACGCGGTTACATTGAGAAGAAACTAAGAATTTTCTAACTCAACTCTTTCTTTATTTGCAATACATTTTACCTTCTCAATCATGTAGTGACAAAGACTTTAATCTGGTATCAGAGCAACCCGGATTCAATTCCCACCGGCTGCACATTTAAAAAACGAATTAAAAAAATACTGCAGCGCAAATGCCCAGATGTCGACCCACGAAAAGGGTACTTGACCTGCATGGGCGTGTTAGAATATAAATATAATAAGCTCACCCTCACCAGAACTTCAAAGTTCTAGTGTAGTAGCAGGGACTTTAATAGTCACTTCTTTAGTCTCACCACCAAGTCCATTATCATCTAAAAGTAGCACACATAACATGGCTTTTCCTGAATATGCCACATAACTCACCACAATCTCAGAGTTTTGGTGTAGTGACAGAGACTTTATCATGGTATCAGACCAAACTGGGCTTAATTCTCACCAGACGCACATTAAAAAAATAAATTTAAAAACAAAATACCGTTGTGCAAAAGCCCACATGTCAGCCTGTAAAAAGAGCGTTAGACCTGCTGGAGCGTGTTAGAATATAAATATAATAACCTCAACCCTCACCAGAACTTCAGAATTTTGGTACAGTGGCAGGGACTTTAATAGTCACTTCTTTATTCTCACCAGCAAGTCCAATATCATCTAAAAGTAGCATACATAACGGGGCTTTTCCTCAATATGCTACATAAGTTATAACAAAGAAAAAGAGGCAAGGACTTAATGTCCACGTTTGGGTTAAGCCTTTGGTGATAAGAAATAATTCTGTCACCCGTCCAATTATTTTCAGACCAATAACTACTTCATCGTACATATTCTTAATCACATTAATATAACTAGTTGAGACATGTTTCCTTTCTAAAACCCACCATATTATCTCCCTAGAGACCCTACATAACTTGTTTTTTTAATGAATGAAAAACTATGTAATGGTTCGAAATCTCAGAATCAAAATCGACCGGGCAATTTTAGGTATTGGAATCAACCATATCGCCCATATCGTCTTTGGTGATATCAGTCCCGGTCAACAAAAATTTAAAAATATTTAAAAAATTGTTTAGACATTTAGTAGCATTTTGACATATTTATTTTAGAATGATTGATGAAATTTAAATCACATTTGAACAACATTACAATATAGAGCAATTGGTACAAAGACAAATTAAGAAGGTATTTACAAAGACATTAGAATACAATTAATCTAACAAACTAATTATATTCTATTTAATTCTATTAATGACAATCATTTTCTAACTATTTTCTAATGTTTCCTAAATAAATTAATTACTTCCATCGAAGAAAACAAATTATTGCTCATTTTCTAACCATTCTTAACATTTTTCCAACAAATCAAGTTTTAAAAAATAATTAATCTAACAAATTGTTCCTCTGATTAGTTACCAGTTTTGATTTTCCCCTCAAAATTCTCTTTTGGGTTTGTTGGCAAGGGAGAAGAGTATTTATAATTTTTAGCAAGAGTATGCATAAGATTCTCCTGGACTCATGAATAATCATTGACTACAAGGCACCGAAAGGGAAATAAAATTTGACACCACTGTTTTGTAGTGTTTGATTAAGAGAATAATGGAATTCAAGCAACAGTGGAGTCGCAGTCAATTAATCAAATTTTTACACTGCAGAATCGAAAAAAACTACTCAATTTGCATTGTTTGGCAATATTTGTGTTGGAATTGGCTGGAATCGAAATGGAATCGGCCGATTCTAATCGATTCCGCTAGTAGGTCGATTCTGATACGAAGTGGTTAATTCATATCGGAATCGGCCGATTCTTTGAACCATACTATATACAGATTTTTTTTCCCTTCACCCCAAATCTCTCCACCAACCAACCTAGTAAGAAAATAACTTCCATCATTGACCTCCCCAGCATTGCCTAGCAAAAAACCAAATTTATGTTTGGACACCATTTATCTTTCCTTACTCCTTAGCCTTTGGCCCTTACACAAATACTCTCTCCTAAAGTACTATCATATGGCTCCTACGCAAAGAAACAAAGTCCCACCGTACTTTTCATTTCTCCTTTATTTAGCAATACCAAGATGCTCTCCTCCATTTTTTGACATTTTCTACATCAAACTTCAACGTGATATCATTGGGTCCTACAGTTCTCCTAGATTCCATTTTCTTTAAATAATCATTAACTTCACTAAGCCTAACTTTCAACAATAGTCATAGTATAGAAAATTATTTGGTTCTATGTTAAGTTCTACCAAGAGAGTCTCTTTAAACAAATTATGGAAGAAATTCTTTCATCTTTCTTTAATTTCTTCTTTACTAGGATCTTATGATGTTCACTCTATCCACTTAATATTGCCTAGACTTCTGCTCTTTCCCTCTTAACAACAAGCTTTTGCGTGGGTTTTTGTATAACTTCTTGGTTTCTAATATCTTCTTATATAAATTATAATAATCTTTAGATTTAGCCTAATTAATCACTTTTTTAGTTTCCTACTTTAACTTATTTTCCAAAATTTCACCTCTTCTAACACTTTCGCCAACCATTTATGCAATGTCAACTTTGCTTTAATTCTTTTTAAACATTCCTGTTCCACATCAACTTCTTTATTTGGCAATCTATGCCCTCTAGATTCTCCTAGGATTTCTTTGTTATTTTATGAAGAGCAGAGCATCATAACTACGACCAGGAAAAAGCTGCAAGTTAGGTCATCTTCTAAGAAATGGTGACTTCAAAATTGAAGAATGACTATCCTGGAGTTTGATAGAAAATATTTATCCTATCTCAAAGACAATTAATAAATGGTGGGATGAAACTTTAAGGAAATTACAAAAGCAAATGGTTACTACTTCAAAGGCTACTTCATACCATATCAACAAGAATTAGTTGAGGCCGTTGCAGCTTTAACAAATTAATGTATTAATCAAATACCATATGATATAACAATTGTGCATTAAGTAATTACTTAGATCATTTCTGTAACATTTTCCATATGACAAAGCCACGAGCGAAGTTTAGTCAAGGCTATACGAGAAATATTTATTTTGGTTTATGATAAAGTTCAAACATTAAAAATTCCACATCTTGGTATGCTCTAGCTGATTTGGTGAGATCAGGAATGACACTCCTGAAATTAAAAGAATATCCATCTTGATCCGTATGTCTAATTAAAGGATTCAGAATTGTTTTTTGGAAATGACGAAACAGACATGATTTTGAACTACAAACACAATTCTTAATGATATCATATACAAGATTATTGGATTGTTCATCCTTTTCCTTCTTTAGGATACACACAAAAGTAAGGATATGGACAACGATCCATAATTTTAGTGTAGGTTCATAAGAAATAAAAGGAGATTCTTCAATCATGAAAACTTTAAATAAGGGTACAGCACAAAGAAATTAATTGCAGTCCAGAATTTAAGGAATCAATTGCAAAGTTTGAGATTAAAGAGGCGACAGATATTCTACAAAGGTTGGCGAAAAGTGACGAGCAAAGCAAATTAAAGAGCTCAGGAAATGAGGGAAGTCAATCCAATGCTTTATCTTCCGGAGAAAGATGACAGGGGAGCTCAAAAGCAAAAAAATAAGGCAGCAAATGTTTCAAGATAGATGATGAGCTGCAGTGGAAATCTCATACACAGTGATCATTATGACAGTAAGATTTTATTAGTTTGTTCTCTCTAGTCGGCAGATGTCTGTTTCTCTCAGTGGTGCGGCGACTTTGCCACGATCTAGCAACTATTATAAGAAATCTTTACAAAAGTATTTTCTGGCAAGAGTACACTAGCCATGAATCCTCTATGTTTTTGATGATTCAGGTTTTCTAGTAAGAAACTGATTTTCTTAGGTCATTTGAATTGTATTCATGCCTAAGAGATAAAGCAATCTCTTTAGGAATTCTTACAATCGAGCTTTCCTCATCTACACTGCTTTTATAGTCCAGGATAACTTGAGGGGTTGCACCCAGTTGCATGAGCTCAAATCGCACGACTAAGAAAGTTATGTGAGGTCTACCTACCCCCCGATTGACTGATGACTATGAGGTTTTTGGTGAAGCCCTCTCTAGCTCATAGTTCTTTTGACCAGAATTCCAGAACAGATTGACATCAGTTTGACAGCCCAATACAAGAACGTGGTCAATCCTTTTGGGGTGTTTTTCACTACTCTTGAGTGAATGCTCCAGCGGCCCGGGACAAAATCATTTTAATTGAAAGAGGTTTGAATTATCATACCACTTAGAAATGTTGCTCTGATGTAGAAATTATTATCATTCTTGATTAAATGTTTGAATCTCAATTTATTGTTTAATTCTTACCATTCTTAAAATCATTTGACATGTTCCATGTGCTTCAGACATAGAAGTTCAGCATTTTGGTTCAAATTTCAAAACAATACTGCAATATTACTTCCCAATTTCCATCAGCTGTTCACCACAGCAACTTCCTTGCTATCATGTGCCTGCTTAGAAGGTTTTTCCATGCTCCGATCCAGTCTGGCAGAAACAAGGAACATATGGGCATATGTCTTGTTTGAATCGCTACATGACCTGATCATGCATAGTGGGGGACAGAGAAGGCTAATACATCTAGACCTTAACCAATGTTTCTAAACAATTTCTACATAATATTAAATACTGTCCATCATTACCCACAAACAATGTCTAGATGGCACAGTTTGAAGATACAGATATCAGTTACTATGCTAGGAGAGAAAACATGAATAATTGGAGGGGCTACAGAATCTGTCAAAATCAATAAGATGAAGGGAGGAGAGCAACAAAAGATGCATGGCAGTCCATTATTTATGCTGTCTACGAGGATAGCTTTCTAGAAATTGGAAGATACTTAATTTTATTGGCTAGAAAACCGACCTTGATCAATAGGAATTTCTAGAAACTAGCAGTTGATGATGAATAATAAAGAGAACAAAGCAAAGTCAGACGCAGAAAAGGACAACTTCATGTTCTATTAATCCAAGATAACATTATAAATGCCCAACAAAATATATAGTATATTAACACAGATATGCACATAACTTGAATTACTTTTCAATTTTTAGAACAAAATATAATCATGCTCAAAAGGGGAATACCACCTCTTTTGGGGCAATTTTACATCTCAATATACTTCAAGGCATGGATTCAGATATTGGTTGATTCTTATATATATATCGGCAATATCATATCGGGTTTTGAGGTACACAATGCAATATAACCCCATAATATTGGCTGATAACGGGACCAATATTGCCTTGCTGATATTCCAATACTGACAGCCAATACTGACACTAAAAACCATTGGTTGATACTCATACTGGCCGAGATTTTAAACCATGCTTTAAACATGCTACTCAAAATTATCACAATATATGTCAACTGCAAAAGCATGGCTAGTTTAAAAACAGATATGTATATTTTAACAAAAAAAACGTAACAGTTGGATCCATACCATTCACCATGATAATGAATATAGCATGCCAAAATGGTGGTATTTCCTTCGGGGAAGCAGGACAAGTGGATATAATAGGTCATCATTCTTGTACCACCAGTAAACTCCAAAAACATGAATCATAAAAACAAGAGTAATTCCAGCAAGAACAGAAATTTTCCTCTCCCCCTGCAGAACCAAATAATCAATCACCATGTCAAAGATGCATATAAAAGAAGACCAAAGGATTTCGTGCTTGCTCCAGAAATGAAAATTAAATTGCATTGTAGAAAGAGACAATGAGAACATGATACTAGAGCTCTATCATCTAATATTTTTGTACAAATACAAATCCTAGAATTACCAGACAGCTGAATCCTTTATAATTTAACCGCATTGTAGTGAGACATGTAATGTTGACTTAACCAGGGACGGGGGAAATAAAGAAGCATCTGACAATTTGATTATTAGCAACAGTGATAGATATTAAACCTTGCTTGACCTGAAAAATGGTCGTTCAGTAGAAATTGAGATGTCAAGAGGGATGTGAGAGCAGGAGTTAAATTTAAACTTAGAAATTGTAGGCCACTATCAATCTACAGATATCGGAACCAGAACATTCTTTCAAATAAGCAACTGGTTTAGATTGGAGAGCATGACATACATTTGTTATTTCAATTTATTAAACAGAAGAGAGCAAGGAATTGAAGAAGCAAAGTACAAAACAGCAGGTGCCACCAAACAGATGCTTGACCAGACATTTAGGACAATTATAACTGCCGCCTTCCAAGGAATACCGGAATAGAATCATCAGACAAGACTGAAACATTATGAGGTCAACTTGCTTGGTTAAAAATCCTATATCTTATCTTAATTAGGAAAACTAGCAGAGACAAAAATCACCAAAAACTGAAGTTAATTCTGAAAGTCCATGTTTATGGATTGAATTTTACTTCTTTCCTACTTCTTTTTTCTTTTCCCTCCTGCAACCTTCCTCCCTTAGCATTCATTTCCTTTTGAACTCTCCTTGGGTTGAATAAGACTCATCCTCCTGCTAGGGACATTCTGTTTAAAGAGGCTAAGCTCAAGAGCTGTATTCTTAGATTTGGACTAAAGCAATAGCAGCAGATACTTGCCAAAACAACAGAATTGTAGTCCTAGCACCGCAAAGAAAGTGGCCTTGAACAGTGTTGTAGAAAAAATCAGAAAATTAACCAAGAAGTTTAGCCAGCATTGTCCTGTGTCCACAGGTTTCTACATCATGCGTCTCATTAGAAATTACAGGCTAAACAAAATAAGAGAATTACCTGCAGATGTAATAAAGCCAACTTCTTTGCCAAGTAAAGTCAAGAAACTCGGTAGCTTAAAAGTCGCTCTAGACAAAACTTCCCATGGTATCCTCACACTGATTAATCATATTGGCGATGAACAACAATTCAGGTATTTTATCACCATAATTTCAATTCCGACTCTCTTGATAGTTTATCAAGATGCTTCTAACTCTCGAGGACAAATTCGTAAAGTAATGTTTACTGCAACGCCATCTTTATTGATTTGCAAAAAAAAAAATTATGTTAAACTTTACTCTGAATATGTCAAATATACACAAAATCCATCTATCTGGAAAATTTCTCAATTATAATTATGGAGCATCTTGTTGTTAAAAGGTAGGAAACAAGAATATATAGCAGTCCAAAAATTCCCATTCTGTTTTAGTTGAATATTGGTATATGTATTGGTTGCTCGGATTGGTACAAGCATCACATTTCCAACCTTCATGATGTAGAACGGAGGTGGAAAGAAGAGAAAGAGAGAAAGAAATTAGGGTTTAAAGGGGATAAAGATTAATTTTGACTTCACCACGAAGAAAATCTCTCCCGCACTAAGCACATCACCATGCGGAGATTTAACACAAGGCAACATTGCAATGCAAAGTTTAATTTCTTAAATCAACTGAACTAACAAATAATTATAGCACTTGGCCTTTTATAGGCCCATACAACTAGCAGTCTTTCATCATACTCGACATGGGACTAAAACATAAGAGGAAAATAAGCCTAACCTAAAATAAAGAGAAAAATAACCTAAACAAATAAAATGTCCTACTCGTTCCCATCAATTCTCCCCGGCTTCAAAAATTTTGCCATTGGCAAATGGCGACGACGTGGATGATGAAATCGCACCGAGAAGGACCGCACAAACTCCTCGGTGGTGGATCTCCTCAGCTGTGGTGGTTGCAATGGACAAACTGAAAACAGCCGAGGACCCGTGGAAGTGCGATAACGAGTCAAGTCCTCGACGCTAAACATCAAGCTGATCCCAAGATTACAAGGAATATCAAGCTCATAGGCGTTGGAACCAAACCTCCTCAAAATCTTGTATGGACCCATGCGTCAAGTATGAAGCCTTTTCAAAGTTCCCAATAGGAACCTCTCTGGGAGCACTCTAATCAACACATTGTCACCTACTGCGAGTTCCTGCAACCGTTTGTGAGACTCTACAGCAGACTGATAATTGTAATTGTTGATTGTCATTTGCATTGTATTATGATTATGCAAATGTGGTGCAGGTGTCTCAACTGTGACAAGTGGAATATCTAGGGGAAGACGGGAAGGCCGACAGAATTCCTAGGTCTAGGAGTAGATTCGTTAATAGGAGACTCAGGTGAAAAAAGTGAGATCTGGTCACTAAGTAACATGGTGCCTTGTTGTTTTTGTCGGTGTTTGTTCCCTCCTTGTTATTTCCCACATTCGACTTAGGCTTGATAGATTTCAACACTATCTTCTTTCTTTTGAATTTAAATTCATAAGTGTTAGACCTATCAGTCTGGTCACATCCCAAGTCATACAACTAAGGCCAACCCAACAAAATGTATGCAACGTCTATGTCTAAGACATCACACCAAACATGATCTCCGTAGTTAGACATGTAAATAGAGACCTAACAACGCTGGATAATAGATTGAGCAATCTTATCAACCCATTTCACGTTGATAGGTGAGGATGTGATTCAGTTTTGAGACCCATCTTCTCAAGAGCTGTCTTGGCAATGATGTTCGCACAACTATACCCATCTATCATCAACTTATAATTCTTTTCCTCGTGTGTAATATAACTGTGGAATACACTAGACCTACAACAGTCTTCATCTCTAACAGTTGTGTATAAACACCTAACGACACCCAATTGGAAGTTAGAAACCCTAACATCATCATCAAAATCAGTCGCGCTACCATTTGGTTCATAGACTACTGTCTCAGTCTCATCATCCTCAGCTTCCCTAACTAGAAGGCTCCTAGAGGGACACTGTGTAGCAACATTACCATAGCCTTGACACTTAAAGCACTGACTACCCTTGGCGTTCTTAGAAGATTCACCTATCACAAACTTGCCTTTAGGGTCTCTAGTGGTGTGAGTATTTGGATTAGGCTGCTCTCTGACTTTAGAAATGACCCTACACTCTGAAGAAAATCTGAGGGAGATCTCTAAATCTTGAGCTAACTAGCTTGCCTGTTCAAGGGTCTCTATCTTGTTGTGAGAGTGAATGGACATTGCTCGTTGGATGTCTGACCTCAACCAGAATGGTACCTAGATATAACTTGGGAAGAGCCTTTTTGTACCTAACGTCATGTTAAGTCTTAAAATTTGATAGTGTAGTCCTGAATTTGACCTGCTACCCTGACGAAGGCTATGCAATTTATCTAAGAAGCGATGCTTATAGGAATCGGGAAGATATTTCTCCTTAAATTTTCTATTTCATTTCTTCCCAAGACTCTATGGAAGTTCCACGCCTAGTGTCCTCTCTTTCTACCGAGTCCACTAAATCCTAGCTAGCCATGTAATTCTCATCTTAGCAAATTAAATCCTACTTTTCTCAATAAACCTATGCAAATCAAAGTAGTAATCCAAGTCTGTCATCTAGTCACTAAAAATCTTTGAATCAAGATACCGCCAAATGTAGAAGGATCTATCTTAATCTTACGGATTATGTCATCTTTACCATCACTATGTCTATTGGTGCTCTCCCCTATCTCTAGTGTCATCTCTAGAACTCTCATCTTTATGTTTATTTTTTAACCCTTCTACTCTAAATTTTAAGTCCTGAAGCTCTTTAATGATTAGATCTAACTTACCCTCCTCCATATCGAGCAGATCAAAGTGATATATTCTATCACTATGAAGGAGCATGCACCATCGACAAATGCTATACACGCAATCACATGGATGCAAAGCAATCCCCTAAGTGTCAATAAATGCGTGCACTAGATGATCAAACGGAAAAATTTCCAAATAATTTCTAAAATGACAATGCAAAAAATGATTCCTAAAAGTGAATATACAGCAGACATCAATATATGCAATTAGCAACAACAAATATAACTTACAACCACCACAATTTCACAAAAGATATGCAAAATATCGCAAAAGTGAGGTGTGTTTAGAATATACCAAAAGACACTTAAAAAGCACCAATACTGAGTAGTAGATCCAAACAAAGTTGTGTAGAGGCCGGATCTGTTACCTAAAAGTTGTGAAATTCTCCCAGTATCTTTAGGACTCAGCTGCGAATTCAACGCTTTTGATGAAACTTGAATCAGACTCTGAAAGGGCCTGAAACAGGCTCTGAATCAAAACTGTATTGTTGCAAGAACAGTGCGGCTCAAAGTAGAGCCGATGACGTCAGCGCTGACGCGATGACGTCAGCTTCGACTTGATAATGCCAGCATCGGCTCGGGTGGCTCGGAGTCGGCTCAATCTAAGCCAATGACGTCAGTTGCTGCTCGCATCGGCTCAATGGCGGATAGAGTCGGGTCTAATCCGAGGTGGATCCGAATCCAATTTGAAGCGGGTCGATCGGATCGGGTCAATGTAAATCCGATTTGAAATAAACCCGAGTTGAGTCGGATCGGGTTGCTATCCTCTCTTCAACCTCACATAGATGGCGACATTGGCAAGGGACAATGGTGGCGGCGTTATAAAGCTCTAGTGGACGTCGTTGGTGGATTGAAGGCAACGCAGAGAAGAGGTGGCGATAAGGCAGTTGCAGCGATGATGTCGATGGCAGAAAAATCTACTTGTGGTTGCAGAAGAAGTCGAAGATGAAGGATGACGATGGAGTTGGCAGTAGTGGCTGATCAATCGGCAGCCTGGGGACCTGAAGCAATAGCGACAGGGCAATGCTGAAGTAGACGGAGCCAGTCTGCTACCGGCGGAGGAGAGGGTGTAGTCAATGGCAGCAGTGCTGTCGAGGTCATCACGGCGGAGAGGCGGATAGACGGTGCATGTGCTATCAGCGGCAGCGATCGAAGTTAAGAAAGTCAGTGGATCTGTCGATCTGTCGGTGGGTTTCAGAAGGGAAGGAAGAAGATGATGAAGAGGAGGCGGCGTCAGCGGGATGGCGCGGCGAGGTCGGCAGCGCAGGGGCTCGTCGGCATCTGCTGAGGTGGGCGGAGGCGCGGGCTGTTGGAGGTGAAGAACGGGAGGAGAAGAGAAGGAAGAAAAAGATGGTGAACAACGTTATTTTCTTTTATTTTATTTTCTCTTCTTTTTTTACTTTTTAAATTTGACCTAGGATTTTTGATTTTTTAAAAAAATTAAACTTCGAGGAGGAGGAGAAGAGCAGATCTAGGGTTTTGTGGAACTAGGGTTTTTAGAGTTTTGTGGAAGTGGAGGCTAGGGTTTTGTAGAGGAGGATTTTTGTGGAAGGAAAAAAATTTGTAGAGGAAGAAAAGAGCAAGATTTTAACTCTGATACCAATTTGATGTAGAACGAAGGTGGGAAAAAGATAAAGAGAGAAAAATTAGGGTTTAAAGAGGATAAAAATTAATTTTGGCTTAACCACCAAAGAGATATCTCTCCCACTCAGCACATCACCATGCAGAGATTCGGCACAAGGCAACAATTGCAATGCAAAGTTTAATTTCTTAAATCAACTGAACTACCAAATAACTACATTACTTGGCCTTTTATAGGCCCATATAACTAGAAGTCTTTCGTCATACTCGATATTGAACTAAAACAAAGAAGGAAAACAAGTCTAATCTAAAATAAAGAGAAAATTAACCGAAAAACAAATAAAAGGGGTCTAGTGATTCCCATCACTCCATCAAAAGGTTTCAAAGATATATGACAGGTCATGTGTGCGCGCGCGCATATTGTATAAAATGGTGGCTGCAACTTTAGAAAAATGGTTTGTGATACTCATGTGAAACTGATGAAATAGAGACAGATAGGGACAAAATTACCAGAATAGGAATTTATAAACATTTGTGTTATCTTTGAGAAACCAACAATCATTTTTCTTAAGTGATCAACTGTACTTGCCACATTTTTTGCTTAATTTACTAGATGTTTTTCATCACTTTCACCGCTGCTGAAACCATAAGAATCATGTCCCAGTATAGTTAGGAACTTTACAGTTAACTTGTTTCCTTAACCTAAATGTTCTCTGACAATAGTAATATAAACTTTATGAAATAAACTACACGCAAGTTTCTCAAACATTCATAAAGGATTGACTAAAACATGTAACAAAAGAAAGAAAAATATCACTTAGAGGTATCTGATTCATTTAAAACATAAGTATATGTGAACACCATGAATAAAATGGTGTCCAACTCCTGAAATTTTTGAGTATATCATTATGCTTCCCAGAGCTGTATTATTAACAAATTAGCTGATTTGAGGCAGTAGAAAGAGTAGATGATTGAACCGGTGTACAAGACTTAGCTTTTAGGATTCATAATAGAACAAGGGACCATAGTCCGGGGGCGGGGGGGAGGGGGGTGACTTTTGGAATAACTTAAAAGCATAAACATGGTACATGTAGACAAACTGTGGATCATTTAACAGGGATAATAGGAATTCAATGTCTAACCCCCAAAAAAAAAAAAAAGAACCGTACACTGCCCACCCCACAGTAAAAGATTGGTTGGGTGCATCAGTCTGACGTAGTATCAATAATCTCAAGGACTATAACGTCAGCTAGTCAATTGTTTTTTCTCTCTCACTGCACTAATGACCAATGGATTCAGATCCTCGGAGCTGCCTGCAAGTCATAAAAATATTCCCAGCTGTTAATCTCTGTTATTTCAACAAGAAAATGCTCCACTGCTCCGTTCTAATCTAAGATCCCTATACCAGAATTAAAAAGGAAATAATTAGACCGGTCTTCTCTTTCCTCATTTATCAGCAGAAAACCCTGGTTCTGTCTAATCTTACTTTCAAATCAGGTTCAGGAATTTTTGTCCCTTAATTTTTCTTTTCAAATTTTCCTCAATTGTCGATCTAAACGCATGGAAAGAAAAACTAAATAGGTATCATGATGCTAAAAATACCATTGAGGAAAATTTTGGGAAACTTTAACTCAACAGTTTTTCTTTCACTAAAATTTTTATTTTCTAAGTTTTATTTCAGCTAAAGGTATGAAGTTTAGTTAAACTTCTGCACTCCATTAGGTTAACTAGATTTCCGGCATGCACAATGCATGAGCAACTGTGTGAGGGTGTGCAACTTTTCTTAGGGATGGCAATTGGGTCGTGACGGGCCAAACCCGACCCGGCCAGGACGGCCCGGCTCGGCCGCCCGATCAACAGGCGGGCGGCCCGGCCCGGCCACCATATAATATGGAAACCGGGCATGGCCCAAGGCCCCGGGCCAGAACCGTGCCGGCTCGCCATTTTAAAAAAAATAAAAAAACTTTAAAAACTTTAAAAAAACTTTTAAAATTCTAAAAAATTATAAAAAATCTAAGAAATTCTCAAAATTACTTATTCAAGTTGTGATAAAATTAGCAAAGAACATTACAAGGCATGAAATGAAAATACATATTTTTATTAATGATCCAATATAATAGATAATTGATACAAATACAATTAAAGTATACATTCATTTTTTTCAAATTTATCAATAATACATAAAAAAGTACAAGTCTTCATTCTTCATACATTTTATCAATCATAAATTAAAAAAAATACAAGTCTTCATTCATCTTCTGAGGAGTCTTCTGAAGAATCTTCAATGAGATCGTCAATTATTTATTTTGACTTCTCTTTTTCGCATCCAGCTAATCCTTCCCGCATATGGTCATCTCGATCGCATCCAATGCCAGACGGTTTCTCGTATCAGTCAGCACTCGACCACTTGTACTAAAAGCAAACTCCGAAGCTACTGTAAATGCCGGAGGAGTTAGTAAATCACGCGTCATGATAAAAAGCACAGGATAAGTTGATGCATGTGATTTCCACCATGCCAAAATATCAAAATTTTCAAATCCTAAGTCTTGATCGATCTCAGGAGTCACAGCATGTTGTATATAATAATGAAGTTCATTTAAAGAGTCAAAAATTTTAGATTTTTTGGAAGCTGATAAAATATTAAAAAATAATGAACTTCTACTACAAGAGGTTGAAGAACTTTGAGATGAAGAAGATTGTTTATTTCCGTAAGTAGTTTCATAAAAATCATATAACTTATTTATAAAAGAATCAATATCTGCCCACATTAGTGCAGAACTACCCTCATAGTCCATCCTCTCATAAAAATTTTCAAGTAAAAATTTACATCCATTAAATTTAATCCTAAAATCCATAATAGCAGCAAAATAAAAGATTAACAAATTCTTTAAAATATTTATTAAATTTTTCTCCATGGGAGCAATAATATCTCTTATAGAATCAATATGTCTACATTCAGAAAATATTTCACTTATATAGAGAGAGAACTTGAAGAGCTTGTAAAGAGAGAGCTTGAAGAGATTGAAGAGCTTGTAGAGAGAGCGCTTGAAGAGCTTGTAGAGCGCTTGTAGAGAGAGCTTGTAGAGCTTGAAGACTTGAGAGCTTGTAGAGCTTATAGAGAGACCTTGAGGAGCTTGTAGAGAGAAAAAAGGCTTGTGGAGCTTGAGGAAGATGAAGAGAAGTAGTTTTTGTTGTGTGAAATGAAGTGGGAAAGTCCAAGTATTTATAGAGGAGGAGAAAGTATTTTTTTGCAATTTTTTTTGCAAAAAAAACAAAAAACACATCATATACCCGTTAGGGGGGTTTTGCAAAATAATTTGCAAAACACCCCCCATCGGCTATAATAGCTGTTGGGATTAGGCATGGGGTATTTGCAAATAAAAATTTGCAAAAACCCCTCCCAACGGCTCTAAGAGCCATTGGATTGTCCTTCTGGGCAGGGCCAGGCCGGACCCCCGGGCCATGCGCCGCCTATTTGCGGACCCAGGGCCAGCCCGCAAAAACCCTGGACCCAGGCCGGGTTTGGCCCGGGTCCTGCCTGGGCCGGGCTGTGCCCGGGCGAGTTGTCGGCCCGACCCGGCCAGGCCCAATTGACATTCCTAACTTTTCTTATGTTTTCTAACTTAATAATAATTTTTATCTACAAATAAGGATTATGATCATTATGTCTAAATTAATCACTATCAGTTACAACCTGATAGCCATCACAATTTTCTCGTTTGAAATTAGTTAATATTTCTGATAAGATAAATTTAGAATCCTCAAAAAGTCACATCTGCAATCACAATGGATAATGCATCTATTTTTTTCCCAAATTCACACACAAAAGGAGCAATCTAATCTAGTGTCAAACAGAAAGCAAAATGGAAGGAAATGCAGCCTCGGTGAGACTAACACGAACATGCTTTTAAAAAAATGCATTGTCATCCCTCCCACAGTAGATAATATAGATAGAAATTTGCAATCAGATATGCACTTTAATGTGGTATAAGAAAATATTTATGATGGTTAAGACATGCTTAGACTGTCTTTCTTCCTCAAAGTTTCTGAGCTGATATTTACCTGGAAGATTATGTTATGGTTTAGTCTTTATTTTCACAATTGAACTCGATTAAATATTGATAGATTTTCTTTGATTGGTACGAATAGGTTTATGTACATAACTAAAAAAAGACTTTAACTTCATCAAACTACAATGTACTTTCACCCAAGTTCAAAAACTACCAAAATTTTCAAAATGCAATAAACTACCATGATTTTTAATAAAGACCCCAGGAATTTTCACAAAACTACCATGACATACCACAATTTATGTAGTTTACTGTACTTTTTGATGTTTTAATAGTTTTTTTTAAATCGAATAGAAGATCATGGTAGTTTCTTGAAATAGACCCTAAAAACTATATGATTCTGTAAAAAAAAAACTTAAAATAGAAACATCCAAGGTTGTAATCGTTTAAAGGGTTGTGCTACTTGTGCATGAGTATTCATGAGTTGTACAATACGAACTGCACCATAAGTTCGGAAATTAGCAGAACAAGACCAAGAACTCGGAATTGGTTTCGGTCATAGGTTCTTGGTACTGGAATGAGCATCATCCGCTGTTTTGTCTCGGTTGTATTCCCAATACTGGTACCATCTTAGTCATATCAACAATATTAGCATCAGGGTTAAATATTGATATCATGCCATATTTCAAACCTTGTATAAGATATTGTTCAAGGAAATTTTAATTATTATTAACTCTATCACTCATACGCATGTGCATATTGCTAGTCCTGTATAACTTCAAGAGCATAGTACCACCTTCAGTTTCACTTGCGCAAAAGTAAAACAAGTCAGAAAACTGATGTGCGCACCATAACTCAAGACAAGAAGCATAATGAACATATTCTGCAACATTTATAATTATAATTTATATTGTGGTGAAATCATACACAAGAAACAGTTAAACAACAAAATATGCTACAAAACTGTAAAAGAAAAAATAGTGTCACTTCTATAAATATAAAACTATGCATAGTAAAAAAATTGCCAAACCTTCAGCGCAGTCTGTTTCCGTAATATATCATTTGACTTAAACATCACTGCTGCAATCCAAATTGTGACAAAGAAACCTGTAAGTTCTTCCACAAGGTCAGAATTATCCTATCATGATGTGCAGACAAAAGATAAAGAGAAGAGAGAAAAGAAAGGCATGCATATCCATGAAAACCTAAAAACCAACCCACTATGATGAAAAAGAGATGATTAATAGACACCTGTTATAGGAAATTATAGGCAACAGAAAAGCACAGAACAAGAAGTATTAAAAGTCTCCATTACATTCTCCCCAGCAGATATAATCCAAAAGGTACATATGTATGTAATGTAAAAGCAACAGGTTATATAACCTTGTCTGGCCAAAGTTCCATGACATGATTACAAATGACACAAGAACAAACCTAAACTAGACATCCTACTCCAAATAACATGCAGACTACACAACCACCATGATTCAAATCCTCATTATCAAACATAGCCATGTCATCCTCCTCCATCTCCTTGTCCATGTCGAAGAGCTTCGTTCTATTCATAGCAACGTCATCTCTCTTGTAGAACAGTCGGTGGTGAAAGCTCCACCAAGCCAACTCTCATGCTGCTCCACCAAGGTTCTAAGCATCTGAAGTCCCATTGCCAACTTCCAATCCCTTCCCAGCAACTCTCTGTGTTAATCCTAAACCTAGAAAGACTTATCTTCTTTATCTGAGGGCACAAGCACTACCTCTACAAGCCATGCCGAGGCTTTATTGGCTAGCAACACATCCCTCTTCTTCTCTGTCCTTCTCAGCTACCTTGTTTCCATTATGTATTTGAATCTCAAAAGAGTAGATTTCTAAGTCTTCTATAATATATTTCATTCTGCTTCTTTTTTTGGATATCTAGAGAGATGAGGTATGAATATTGTACGTTGAAATTGACAAATTAATTTTTATGCCTGGATAATAAACAATCTTAAATTTCAGTTGTACTTTACCCCTGATTTCCTCTCACATCCACAAGATCAACTTTTGAGGCTCAATATCGTCATGGCTGTGCATTGCCTGTAAGGGATCACCACCATACAGATCCCACCAATGGGTTGTTCAAACAATTTTGTAACAACAAAGAACCAAATGTTAGTGATTCATGACAATTTCTTGCAAAAGAGACTAAACCCTATACATGGACGAAAAGTGGATCACAAGTATAGTTTTAACCTTCTAGGCATGCCATTGCTCTTCCTAATACCCCCCCCCCCCCCCCCACTTCGTGGATATCGACATCTCAACATTACTTTGTCTTGCATGTTGTGCACAAAAGCCCATGTAGAAAACCCCCATTACATGTTAGCTGAGGAATACTTTTGAATTTCTATATCTCTATAATGTTCAGAGCAAAAAAAATCAAGATCAATACCTAGACAAGTCTAGTGGGACATCAATTCCATCTATTGTCTTATTTGCAATGATGCCTAGTCTAAGCATGATAAATTCTTTCCACATAAAGATTTACGTAACTACTTTTAAGTCTTCCAAAAGACCCATGTGCCCACAACATAACCATGGAAGGTTTCCATTGAGTCAATTATCCTCAAGAACTTGAACAAAGGGATGTACATCCAAGTAGCACCCCCTCACCCTATTCCATCGAGCATCTCTACTCTTTAATGCAAGAGGCCATGTTTGCTCATGCTGATGGTCAATGTGAATGAGGGAGGAAAAGGAAATCAAATTTATTTTAAAATGAATATGTACCAAAGCAAGCCACGAAGTGGGCCCACCAATAATATTGGAAAATATTTATCTGTTTTTGTGTAGTACCGATGTGTTATTCCCTTCTTGTAAAGTGTATTTTCCAAAACAACCCTTCACTTACTACCTTTGCATGAATAATTCAAAAGTTATGCCTTAACATATATTCGTATACGCATAAAACTTTTATATTTTACATATACTTAGCTTTCAATTAACTTTACACATAAACCTACATGCAAAGTCTGGACTCTTATAGTTGTATTATTTGGATGTATTCCATTTTTACATGCACCCTAACAAAATTAAAAGCTAAAATGTTTTATGAAATTAAACTCAAAAATATTTTTCTACATGTTTTTATATATAGAATTTTTATGCCAAATGATTAAAAAGTTTTTTTTTTTATCAGTGTGATGTGCTAATAATCTAGTTTGACATAACTATAGTTGTCTGTCGTAACCAATCTTTAACCATTTATAACTTGTTCGTTCATCTAAGTTAGCTTATCTCTTTGCTGCTCTGCTTAAACCATATTATCCGGTGTAAAGAATGAAAATGTGGACCTCCTGATCCTCAACCTGTGTAGTTATGCATCATAGCCAGGTCTTGTTGTGGCGTTAGACAAACATTGTCACTCATCTAGCTCGGCGAGTCATTCCCTTTACATCAAAATGCCCTCAGCATAAAGTCAATAAGGTGAGGTATACACCGCAATCCAAAATACATTTTTTTTCATTAAATCATCCGCCAAATATTTGTTGAAGCCAAAAACCTGAACCATAGTCCTACCTTACCTCCTCAGTGCATTCATCAGTCATCCATCCCACTTAACATATACACGGACCCATCTGTGTACCTCTTTGGAGTCTTTGATGAACTTACTCAAGCCTTTGATATAATGATGCACAACTTCCTCATCCTCCAATGCTTTCTTATTATGTTTGTATATTAATGAAATAACAACTAATCTAGACATAATGATATTGCAGCACTTTGGATAGTTCCATGCCTTTACCTTCCAATGAGAATCAAGAGCCATTTTGGCATCAATTAAAATACATGTGTCAAGTCCCAGGCAGAATGAGCACAATGGGTGAGAATCAAATAATTCAGTTTGAAAGCTCCCACATATCACACCAGCATGATTCAATAAGCTTGCTCGACAAGTAAATGCCATAGTTATAATATTGGTCTGAGACTGAAGTCTATTTGTTACTTTCTGTTTTCTTTTTTGGAATATACATTTTTCTCATAGAATGCACCACTGCACTAACTGTGTCAAATTTGTGATGATATTGAAAATAAATTTTTTTTCTATCCATGATTATTGCAAAATGGCATGCACAATACAAGCACTAAAGAAATAAACTGATGTATAGGCCTTTCATTAGGACAGTTGAGATAGAGACAAATAACTTTCCATGGATATACATCCAAAAGTGTTTCTCATAATGGAATTATACAACCTTTTTCCTCTGACAAGGAGGACTAGATATAGTCTCAGACTCTCAATATCATGCTCATGTCAATATGACACACTTACGACAACGTATTTTCTAGGATGCATTAGCAACAAATTGTGCATTCATGTAAACCATATTGTTTCATTTTCAGAATCTGTATCACTGATACTATTTTAAAGTATGTGAAAAACTTTTTTTTCTCAACCTAATGGCAAAAAATACTTGACTTTCATTTTTCCACTTACTGTCAAAACTGTCTATCCCTGAAATAACCGAAAGCCTAGCTACTACACCAAATAGCATGTATAAGATATAGCCTGATTCATTGTAAAGACATCGATCAAATTAATCTAACAAGCTCATCTGATAGTAATAGTCCAAACACATGCCAAATCAACATATGCATTATAATTTCAATCAAGGCAAGCAACCAATTTAACATCTAATTACCAAAATCCAATCAAACTACCTTGCAAATGCTGCCGGATGAACACAACCAACAGCAGCAACGAGAATGGCAAAATTTGCTCGATCCACCTGGCCACCTGCTGTAAATCATACCTCTGATACGACGAATCCCTTCCATTCTCCGCCCTCGAATTCCCTTCCCCCTCGGGATTACTCCCGCTCCCCGAAACAGAATTCGCCGTATTAGGCGAATTCAAGGGATTCACTTCCCCATTTCCACCCTCCCTCTCGCCCTCCCTCACCAAATCCCCATCATTCAGCCGCCGGCTCTCCTCCGTACTCAAAGGACTCAAGGGATTCGCCTCCCGCTCTAAAACCCTAACACTGTCATGATCTCCAGCGCCGATGATCCGTATCGCGACTTCGCCGTCGCTGGGGGCGGCGGCGATCGAGGTCTCAGCCTCCTGATGGCTCGATCGGGGGTTCCGTAGGATTCCGGAGTATTCTAGAAGGGCGGAGAGAGGGGCTTGGATGAAATTGGAGGCGGAGAACTGGACGCCGTACCTTCTGGAACCGCCGGTGCCGGCGGCGGCGACAGGATTGCCGCCACTCGTTTCCATTCAAGGCAGGGAAATCGGTGGGATCTGAACCCCTAGCACTAAAGATGGACTTTTATTTTGAAGGGTGCGATCGGGGAGAAGAATCGACGAGATTTCTGGCTTTAATTTTTCTCTCTCTGAATGCTGTTTGTTGATTTTTGACGCGCTCCGCTTCCCCTCTTCTCTATGCCCGAACTTTTGCACAAAGCTATCCGTTTAATATTTATTTTGCATTATTCCCATGTCCGAATCTTTTTCAAGTTTACCCGCCTTATCTGTATTTTGCAACAAAGGGCGCAAGGATTTTTACTCAAACCTCTGTGCCTTATCTTTATTTTGCATTCTACCACATTAGACAATTTAGACTATTGTGTCATGTTTCTTTCTTTTTTTTTAAACAGAGATATAAGGTGGATTTTTTTTTTTTTTTTTTTTTTTTTTTTGAAGATGTGTCTAAGCCCTTATTCTCAGCAAATTCTTTGCCTTTGGGTACTTTTGGAATTTTAGATATAGATCTCTAGCAAATATTGAAATTTGATATTAGTCCTGCATAATTCATATTTAAATATTACTCTCAAGCAATTTATAATTGACTTGAAAAGAGTCTTTACTTTGTTTTGTCTTGTCTGTGTTTGATATCAGTCTATGGTTAACATCTATCTATGCTCAATTTATAACTTTTTTTCTTTTAACTTCACATGTTATATTATTTTACTCAGTCTTTCATTGCGATGAAAATTGGTGAGGTTTTAAAAAGATATTGAACGAAGGATGAGAGGAGACCGGGCTACCGGCGAATAGAAAGAAGAAGTGATTGTTTTTTCTTAGAAGGTTCATATGTTAGAAATAACAAGATATTTCAAAAGATTTGTATAGCTGTGAATTAAAGGGTCTCTTTTCAAGTTAGTCTCAATTTGTCAGGGACTAATATCTGACTACAAATTTGTGGTTGATTACCATCCAACTTCAATATTTATTAGGAACCAATATCTTAAATCAAATTTTTATTCCCTTTCTAGACTCTCTGACTTCTTAGGTGCTATTTGGCAAGAAGTTAAAAGCATTTTAGCAAAATATAATATGACAAAAAATGAAACAAAAAAAAGTTTGTGTTTACTTTGTTGGCAGCTCAAAATACGTTTCAAAAAAATAGGATAAGAAACAAAAGAGAGGATAAGAAACAAAAGAGAATGAAAAGAGCTCGTTCAAAGTCTGCTGTGTTTAATATGTATTATCTCAGAAAATGGACATATGAAGGAAAAAAAAATGACTCTAGATAATACAAAAATATCTACTAAAGATAACTACTGATTAGTGATTTGTCTAATTTTCATGTTTTAAAAGTTTTGATGGGAAGAACATAATTTTCTTAAGAAACATTTTGCTACAATCACCTACTTTGATTCATAATTAGAAAAAACTCAGCTTCATAATTTTGTTTGATACGTGCTCATTCACATTAGCATACTTGATCCCTCCCAACCACCACTTCTTTATATATTTTTATTTTCTCTTATACCCTTCTTTATCATCCCTGACATTGCTCTCCCCTTAATCTTGACCTCGACGCGGATTTCATTTATTCGACTTGCGATGAGTTTTATTTGTGTCTAGATCTGGAAATCATTATAGATCATTCGATGTCAGTGGACATGAGTCTGCCAATGATGACGATGCGGATATGAGGATGGCGACTCATGATTACAGTTTCTGTGATGATTGACTCAGTAATATGACATCTTGTAAGAATTGCGATCATGATCGCAGTTATAATAAAGTGGGCTGCGATCCTCCAAAAAACTCAAAAGTAGGACATGATCCTGGTTCTCAAAAAAATTCAAAAATAAGACATTTTGTGAAGACTATAACCATATTCGCAGTCCTACATGATCGCAGTCCTCATAAAGACTCAAATACAAGACATTTTTTGAATATTCCGATCATGATCGCAGTTCTAATAAAGAGGATTGCGGTCATGATCGTAATCCTCATAAATAGTACATTTTGTGAGAATTGCGATCATGATTGCAGTTCTCAGAATAGGACTGCGATAATTTTGTGAGGAATGCGATCAATCGCATTCCTCAGAAATAAGACAATTTTTTAAGAATGCGATCATAATTGTAGCCATTTATACTGTGATCATTTTATGAGAACTGCGATCATAGTCATAGTCCTCATAAATAAGACATTTTCGAAACGGTCCGCTTTTTTTGAAGCGATTGTTAATCTCATATTAAAGTGGCCCACATAACCTTGGTATTTGCATTGGATTCCTATTAAGTTTAACTGATATAAAGGATGCCCATATGATTGTCACATTTATATAGTTATTTGGTCACTTGAAAATAGAAAAGATACCATGATGGAAAGGTTTATTTTCAAGGGTCTTTTTGCAAATGTGCGACCCACTTTTCTCCTCCTGTAAAGAAACAAAACTCACGCGAATAATTCAATCGTGAGAATCCATCGTGAAAAGAACAGAGATTTTTGTGAAAGGAAAGGAGCAGAGAAAAGAGGATCCATTGCAAGTTAGGGTTTGCAGATTCCAGAGGAAGGATTCAACATCTTCTCCAATCTCCATTCAATCTTCATCAATGGCCTCAGGTATGAATAGATTAGGGTTTTCTATTATGAAAGTCTTGCAATATATGATTCTTGAGATGTATGGTTGATTCTTGATCCATGGACGTTTTATTCCGCATTATAGTTGTATTTATATCCAACATTTGGTATCAGAGCCATGATTAAAGAATCAATACATCTTGGATTTAGGAATTATGAAAAGTTAGGGTTTTGATTAACAATTCATGAAATCCAAATTTTGATCTTTAATTGTAGAATTGAAGAGGATTCTTGGAAACCCTAATCATGATTCACACTCCTCTAATTATACAATTAATATGGATCAAAATTAGGATTTTAGAAACCCTAATTTTCCTGAATTTTTTCCCGATTTTTCCATAATTTTTGGGATTCGGGCATAATCTGGAACTGCTGTTCGGTAACTGGATCGTGGGCTATTAGTCGACTATAGGGATTGATTAGTCGACTAATAGTCCATCCCGAAAGTTACCCGACTCTCTGTTTCTAACAGGAGTCGACTTGGGTTTTTGATTAGTCGACTAGTAAAGTGTATAGTCGACTAACCTTTTGGCCAAGTCGACTAATATTTAACCGAGAGTTTGGATTCTAACAGGAGTCGACTAATAAAATTTGTAGTCGACTTATAAAGTTTTTAGTCGACTTGTGATTTTGACCTAGTCGACTGATAAAATGTGTAGTCGACTAGTCATGTTGGTATAGTCGACTAACCCTTGCTTGTCCTAGTCGACTAGACCTAAACCTGTAGTCGACTTGATTTGACCCAAGTCGACTACTCATTTCTTGTAGTCGACTAATGTTTGAAAATAATCAATCATAAAGTATGTTACACATTTAAGTTATTGTGTTAATGTTGATTGATGCTTGGTCAAGTAATGTATTGTAGTATTATGGCATTACACAAATAATAGAATTAGAGAATATTATTGGTTAGTTTGTATTCATAAGGCTTATTGATTTAGTAGTTGCCAAAGTGACCTAGGTTAGTAAACCTTATGAATATACAACTACATAAAAGACATGTTAATGAGGTAGACATTAAAGACAATAATATTCTCGGTGGCGGTTCTAGTTAGGAGATTGGGACTGGCCCAAAGGAAAGTCCCTTTCGAATAATTATGAACCGGGGTAGGATAGTATAATTTATGCAACCTAGTGGTGTAGAAGTGAATACCCAAAGGTAACATGACTTACTATCTAAGTTGGCATAAATTATATTAGACCTACGTAGGTGATAAAAGTTCTCACCTAAAGAGTGAACACTAGATATGCTTAGGTTTCGCCCAAAGGAGAAATCTGAGTGATATCAATAGTTCATCTTAATTAAATTTAAAGTTATTGTATTGATTCGTGGCCTAATGTGAGCTATGTCCTATTATGTTTCAGTGAACGTCCCCACTTCTCTTCACACTCATGCCACTAGCATTCCGGCCTTGGATGGTACAAACTTCTCAGAGTGGTATGAACATGTTCAGTTTACACTGGGTGTCCTAGACCTACACATGGCCTTAATAGTTGACAAACCTGATGAAGTAACTGCTGAGAGTACAGCAGAACAGGTCAGCCATGCCAAAGCTTGGGAGAGGTCTAATAGGCTCAGTCTAATGTTCATAAAGATGACCATAGCTAATAACATCAAGACTTCTCTCCCACATACTACTAGTGCATCGGAACTTTTGTCTGCAGTAAAGGACCGATTTAAGTCAGCAGATAAGTCATTAGCTGGTACCTTAATGGCTGAACTTACCACCATGAAATATGATGGTAATAGAGGAGTTCAGCAACACATTCTGAACATGTCTGACAAGGCTGCTAAGTTAGGATCACTGGGTATGAAGGTTGATGAGTCCTTCTTGGTTCAATTCATCCTCAACTCACTTCCTTCACAGTTTGGGCCATTCAAGATCCACTACAATACTCATAAGGATAAGTGGAACTTGAATGAGCTGACTAGTATGTGTATTCAAGAGGAGGTGAGACTGAGGCAAGAAGGACAGCACTCAGTATTAGCAGTGACTCAAGGGGGTATCCATAAGAAAAGTAAATATGGAAGAGGTAAGAAATTTCCATCAAAGAAAGGAAATGACCATGGGGAAAGTAGCCAAGGTCATAGAAAAGCTTTCACTGTCAAATGCTACTTCTGTGGCAGAAAGGGACATGTGAAGAAGGACTGCAACAAGAGGAAAGCTTGGTTCGAAAAGAAAGGTACAAATCTTTCTTTTGTATGTTATGAATCAAATCTTGCTGAAGTTCCTTCTAACACTTGGTGGATTGATTCTGGAGCCACAACTCACATAACTAATTCAATGCAGGGATTCCTTACAACCCGGAAACCGAAGGAAAGTGAGAGATTCATCTTTATGGGGAACCGTCTGAAAGTGGAGGTCGAATATGTTGGTACTTATCGACTACTGTAATACCCCGTTTCCGGAATACGTACTTAGTTGCGTATTCAGATTTTCAGTCGTATTTTTTCGATTTGTTTCCTGTATTTATTCTGTATGATGAATTCCTTATATGATTGTTTTTGTTTTGGATTTGGATTCGTGGACACGGAGTCAGCCCTAGTCTGAACCGAAGGACCCGATCCTAGTATATTACCCGATTTGGCCTTTCCGGTGTTTAGATTTGACCGATTTCAGTTCTAAAGATTATTTTCCAATATTTTAGATTTTATATGATTTTCTGGAATTATCTTGGATTAAAAGGAATTTCTCCAAAACCGGTGTCGGCCAGTGCCGCTGACCGATTCCCGGATTTTTAATTCTCAAACGGTTTGAAATTTCTAAATGATTCTTTAGACATTATTCCTTAGAATCATATTTTCTACCTACATTCTTTTTCTGAGGATTTTATGATTTTATGAAAATTCCAACGGAGTCGGTAAATTATTGATTCCAGGATTTTTAGTTTCAAAACTATAAGGTATTTCTTCAAACGGATTTCACTATTGGTCTTTATATATTATTATTGATTTTTGGTAATTATTTCGGGTCGTTCCGAGATACTTGAATTTCGGACGATTCCGGTATTTTTCCCGAAAGGTTTCCGCATCCGCAACTGAGTCCCGGAATCCGCCACTTCCATTATTTTCATCTTCTTTCCCAAGAAAATATCTTCTCATTATAATTTCTTTTCCATTTTTCCTTTTCCTTTATTTTCTTTCCTTCCTCCACTAACCAAAGCCTTTTCCTATTTTCCAATAATTCCAATTTTCCACATAATCCCACTCACTTTCACC
This sequence comes from Agave tequilana, assembly GCA_038442645.1. Taxonomy (NCBI): domain Eukaryota; kingdom Viridiplantae; phylum Streptophyta; class Magnoliopsida; order Asparagales; family Asparagaceae; genus Agave; species Agave tequilana. Next base: position 87,038 of record JAVJIF010011772.1, on the reverse strand, counting down.
TAATCCCTTTTTTAAATCCCACTCATTCTCTCTCTCCCCCATGGCCGGCCAAGTGGCCAAGAGAAGGACACTCACCTCACCTCCACTTTGCAATTAAGCCCTCCCCTTTCATTTAATTGCAACACCTTTACAAAATCCAAATCCCATATATACATTTCCTTTTCATTTCAATCCCTTTCTTTCATTTCTCTTCACCAAAAGCCAAACCCTAGCTTTCACCACCTCCATCTCCTTCATCTCCACCAAGGCAACCACCACCACTTCTCCAACCTAGCTTCATCTTCTTCTTCCTTCATCACCATGGAAACCACCACCACAAGGTCAACAACACCAAAAGACTCCACCTTTCCTTTCATCATCAACCTCCATCACTTGGTGCCTTTTGGTGAGTAATTCCAATCACCAACACTTGGTTATTTCTTAGCATGCTTAAGTTCACATATCATGTTCAATTATGCCATCAAAATCATATTTTTAGCCATCAAACACAAACCCTAGAAAACCTGTTCTGTATGCTGTTTCCAGTCGATTAGTCGACTTGACCTAGAACCTAGTCGACTAGAAACCCTTAGCTGAAACTTAACCTTTCTGGAAACACAGTATTAGTCGACTTACCTTAGTTCCTAGTCGACTAGAGGCCCTTAGTCGACTACACCCTTGACCCTAGTCGACTAACCCTTCCTGGACCAGAAACCTTAACTCTCTGTATCACAGTATTAGTCGACTTAGCCTAACTATCAGTCGACTTGTCATGTCTGTTAGTCGACTACCCCTATGACCCTAGTCGACTAACTTTTCCTGAATCAGAATATCAACTCTCTGGAACCCAGTATTAGTCGACTATACCAGACTGTTAGTCGACTAACCCCTTTATTAGTCGACTACACCCTTGACCCTAGTCGACTAATTCTGTCTGTTTGTTACAGTTATTTACCTTCTCAAACTTGGATCTTATACTTGGTTTATATGTTGTATATTATACTTCTTGACTTGTATCTTGACAAACACCATCTTCCCTTCTCTCCTTCTCTCTCCTCTTCTCTCTACATATTTATATCACAGGTTATGGCGCATCCCGAGCTTCCGTGGATTTCGGATATTTCGGTATATTGGTGACTCAGGCGAGTGTTCTCACTCGCTACCCTCTTACTTCTTATTTCATTGATTATGCGCATGTTCTCGATTTAGCTTCATGTATTGTATTTCATGCTTTATATCTTTTATTGCTTTATGCTATGCGTGGCCGACCCTTCGTGGTCGTTGGACTTTGGATTACTGTTATGTTTACACTTGCCCTACTACTACTTCAGACTTGTTAGTTGCATGTTTCCTTTTAACACATGTATATCACCTGACATCTAGAGTGTTATCATCTGACCACCTGACATACTACTATTTGGCTAGACCCTCTTGGTATGACCTGACTTACCCAGACTATTATCAATCTCTTGACATAACTTACCACCTGATTATTATCAATCTCTTATATGTTTGGTTGCTTATTCATTATCACCATCCCATCATGCTATCACCTTACACCCAGCATGATAACTTGACTTGTGATTGTCATCTTTACGGGAACTTGACTTATTATCCTGTATCATGATCAGTGACCTGTATATTGTATTCCTGCTTTACATGCAGTGACCTGACTATATAGTACTTATGTACTCCTAATTTCCTGATCATGCCTAATTCCTGATTATTCCCGTAAAGTGATAATTAAACTATTGAATCTTAAAATGGACCAACTTGTATTGGGTCGGGGGAAACATGCGGATATCGATATGTGTTCGTGTTTACAGTGGCATTAGGTTGTGCACTTTATATCCGGTCTGACCTGTGGTACTCCAGGGGACCGAGGGGAGAGCTGGCTCCCTTATTCCTGATTGATAGGGCATACATAAGTCCCTCCTGTTAGCCTTGCGGCAGGTTCCGTCACCAAGCAACGGAACAATCCTGGGCCGTGGTCCCGGGTATGTACGGGACCCACTGTAAACATAGTTCGTTGATACCCCCGCTAGTTTCCAATAACAACCTCGACTTGCTTATATATGGATGTATGTGAGTTGGCCGTACACCGAGCCACATACCTAGATATATGGGTAAGACGAGTAATAATAAAGTGTCATAATAACCGGCTTTTTAAGTTGTAAGTAGAGGTATGTGGAATGGGACGCATACCAAAGCCTGCAACTTAAACGGCTATGAATCTGTGCTGTGCCTTACCGTATTTGCTTTTCCCGGACTTTATATCGGATTTCGTGTTTTATGAGTATTATGGTAGTTCGGATTGGTTTTATTCGGATTCCCTGTTTTATGATTATCATGCCATATCTATTCTTACCTGCTCTATCCTATCTGCCTACTGAGTATTCCCACTTGATATATGCATTATTGTGCTCACCCTGCTTCACCATTTGGTTTTGCTTCTACACTCGCCTGGGGAGTATCATTTGACTTCCCTGGATTCTCACGTCCAGGTCTTGGAGCTAGGAGCGGGTGTTCAGAGTAACGCAGCAGTAGCGTGGATCTTCAGCCGACCTTTCGGAGCTCCATCCTTCCAGGCCCCTGTGAGTCTCTCGAGTTTTCCTTTTTAAACTCGTGAGTACCTTTATACTGTTTTACTCTTGTACATCTGCTTGTATTCCCGCATTTGCGCATATTAGTGATATGATATTCAGGTAATATTAGATCACTACTGGTGATAATTCTGTAATTGTATATATGTGTTGGAATGTATAATGCACCAATTGCTTCCGTACTCTGATTCTTGTCTGTACTGATGCTTAGCGTATATACGGGAGGGTAGTTCTGACCTACGTATATACGTTGCAGTGACGTCCCCGTATCCGTGGAATCGGGGCGTTACAGGTTGGTATCAGAGCTTAGGCTCTAACTTCCTCAGTACGTCCAGACGGCAAATCAATGGTAAAGAGATTTGCAACTGGAATACATGAGTCTTGGTTATACATTCCAACTGCAAGTGCAGAGTTATCTATTTCTTGACTATCTTTCCTTTGATTTCAAATCCCTCCTTGACTATCTTTTCCTTGGATTCCTGATCTCTCCTATCCTTTCCCCGTTTTGGTTTTATGTTTTGGTTTTATGAAGCCTTATGCCAACTTAAGATATGACTAGACTAGAGAGGTAGTGGCTGGTTCTGGATGATGCTAGTATGTGATCTCTTCGGCCAATTCTATGAAGTTTGGTATTCTCCAGATCGATCTTGATCTGGCTATCTTTCAGAGGACAGCATTCGGGATTCTTAATTATCGGTCTTCTTTATTATGCTCAGGATTTTCGGGGTTTTCTTTATTACACAGCCACGACATCATCAGTATTCATTTATTTCACAGCCACGACATCATCAGTATTCATTATTTCACAGCCACGACATCATCAGTATTATTCAGCATTATTCTAAAGATTTATTACACAGCCACGACATCATCAGCCGGAAATGCAGAGTATGATTATTATTCAGTTGACTTGAGAGCCCTACCTATAGTGCTTCATATCTTAATTGGTATAAATTCCAGCCTTTGTCCCCTTTGTATTCAATTTGCCCCTTAACGAAATTGCGAGGACGCAATTTTTGTAAGGTGGGTGGATTGTAATACCCCGTTTCCGGAATACGTACTTAGTTGCGTATTCAGATTTTCAGTCGTATTTTTTCGATTTGTTTCCTGTATTTATTCTGTATGATGAATTCCTTATATGATTGTTTTTGTTTTGGATTTGGATTCGTGGACACGGAGTCAGCCCTAGTCTGAACCGAAGGACCCGATCCTAGTATATTACCCGATTTGGCCTTTCCGGTGTTTAGATTTGACCGATTTCAGTTCTAAAGATTATTTTCCAATATTTTAGATTTTATATGATTTTCTGGAATTATCTTGGATTAAAAGGAATTTCTCCAAAACCGGTGTCGGCCAGTGCCGCTGACCGATTCCCGGATTTTTAATTCTCAAACGGTTTGAAATTTCTAAATGATTCTTTAGACATTATTCCTTAGAATCATATTTTCTACCTACATTCTTTTTCTGAGGATTTTATGATTTTATGAAAATTCCAACGGAGTCGGTAAATTATTGATTCCAGGATTTTTAGTTTCAAAACTATAAGGTATTTCTTCAAACGGATTTCACTATTGGTCTTTATATATTATTATTGATTTTTGGTAATTATTTCGGGTCGTTCCGAGATACTTGAATTTCGGACGATTCCGGTATTTTTCCCGAAAGGTTTCCGCATCCGCAACTGAGTCCCGGGAATCCGCCACTTCCATTATTTTCATCTTCTTTCCCAAGAAAATATCTTCTCATTATAATTTCTTTTCCATTTTTCCTTTTCCTTTATTTTCTTTCCTTCCTCCACTAACCAAAGCCTTTTCCTATTTTCCAATAATTCCAATTTTCCACATAATCCCACTCACTTTCACCTAATCCCTTTTTTAAATCCCACTCATTCTCTCTCTCCCCCATGGCCGGCCAAGTGGCCAAGAGAAGGACACTCACCTCACCTCCACTTTGCAATTAAGCCCTCCCCTTTCATTTAATTGCAACACCTTTACAAAATCCAAATCCCATATATACATTTCCTTTTCATTTCAATCCCTTTCTTTCATTTCTCTTCACCAAAAGCCAAACCCTAGCTTTCACCACCTCCATCTCCTTCATCTCCACCAAGGCAACCACCACCACTTCTCCAACCTAGCTTCATCTTCTTCTTCCTTCATCACCATGGAAACCACCACCACAAGGTCAACAACACCAAAAGACTCCACCTTTCCTTTCATCATCAACCTCCATCACTTGGTGCCTTTTGGTGAGTAATTCCAATCACCAACACTTGGTTATTTCTTAGCATGCTTAAGTTCACATATCATGTTCAATTATGCCATCAAAATCATATTTTTAGCCATCAAACACAAACCCTAGAAAACCTGTTCTGTATGCTGTTTCCAGTCGATTAGTCGACTTGACCTAGAACCTAGTCGACTAGAAACCCTTAGCTGAAACTTAACCTTTTCTGGAAACACAGTATTAGTCGACTTACCTTAGTTCCTAGTCGACTAGAGGCCCTTAGTCGACTACACCCTTGACCCTAGTCGACTAACCCTTCCTGGACCAGAAACCTTAACTCTCTGTATCACAGTATTAGTCGACTTAGCCTAACTATCAGTCGACTTGTCATGTCTGTTAGTCGACTACCCCTATGACCCTAGTCGACTAACTTTTCCTGAATCAGAATATCAACTCTCTGGAACCCAGTATTAGTCGACTATACCAGACTGTTAGTCGACTAACCCCTTTATTAGTCGACTACACCCTTGACCCTAGTCGACTAATTCTGTCTGTTTGTTACAGTTATTTACCTTCTCAAACTTGGATCTTATACTTGGTTTATATGTTGTATATTATACTTCTTGACTTGTATCTTGACAAACACCATCTTCCCTTCTCTCCTTCTCTCTCCTCTTCTCTCTACATATTTATATCACAGGTTATGGCGCATCCCGAGCTTCCGTGGATTTCGGATATTTCGGTATATTGTGACTCAGGCGAGTGTTCTCACTCGCTACCCTCTTACTTCTTATTTCATTGATTATGCGCATGTTCTCGATTTAGCTTCATGTATTGTATTTCATGCTTTATATCTTTTATTGCTTTATGCTATGCGTGGCCGACCCTTCGTGGTCGTTGGACTTTGGATTACTGTTATGTTTACACTTGCCCTACTACTACTTCAGACTTGTTAGTTGCATGTTTCCTTTTAACACATGTATATCACCTGACATCTAGAGTGTTATCATCTGACCACCTGACATACTACTATTTGGCTAGACCCTCTTGGTATGACCTGACTTACCCAGACTATTATCAATCTCTTGACATAACTTACCACCTGATTATTATCAATCTCTTATATGTTTGGTTGCTTATTCATTATCACCATCCCATCATGCTATCACCTTACACCCAGCATGATAACTTGACTTGTGATTGTCATCTTTACGGGAACTTGACTTATTATCCTGTATCATGATCAGTGACCTGTATATTGTATTCCTGCTTTACATGCAGTGACCTGACTATATAGTACTTATGTACTCCTAATTTCCTGATCATGCCTAATTCCTGATTATTCCCGTAAAGTGATAATTAAACTATTGAATCTTAAAATGGACCAACTTGTATTGGGTCGGGGAAACATGCGGATATCGATATGTGTTCGTGTTTACAGTGGCATTAGGTTGTGCACTTTATATCCGGTCTGACCTGTGGTACTCCAGGGGACCGAGGGGAGAGCTGGCTCCCTTATTCCTGATTGATAGGGCATACATAAGTCCCTCCTGTTAGCCTTGCGGCAGGTTCCGTCACCAAGCAACGGAACAATCCTGGGCCGTGGTCCCGGGTATGTACGGGACCCACTGTAAACATAGTTCGTTGATACCCCCGCTAGTTTCCAATAACAACCTCGACTTGCTTATATATGGATGTATGTGAGTTGGCCGTACACCGAGCCACATACCTAGATATATGGGTAAGACGAGTAATAATAAAGTGTCATAATAACCGGCTTTTTAAGTTGTAAGTAGAGGTATGTGGAATGGGACGCATACCAAAGCCTGCAACTTAAACGGCTATGAATCTGTGCTGTGCCTTACCGTATTTGCTTTTCCCGGACTTTATATCGGATTTCGTGTTTTATGAGTATTATGGTAGTTCGGATTGGTTTTATTCGGATTCCCTGTTTTATGATTATCATGCCATATCTATTCTTACCTGCTCTATCCTATCTGCCTACTGAGTATTCCCACTTGATATATGCATTATTGTGCTCACCCTGCTTCACCATTTGGTTTTGCTTCTACACTCGCCTGGGGAGTATCATTTGACTTCCCTGGATTCTCACGTCCAGGTCTTGGAGCTAGGAGCGGGTGTTCAGAGTAACGCAGCAGTAGCGTGGATCTTCAGCCGACCTTTCGGAGCTCCATCCTTCCAGGCCCCCTGTGAGTCTCTCGAGTTTTCCTTTTTAAACTCGTGAGTACCTTTATACTGTTTTACTCTTGTACATCTGCTTGTATTCCCGCATTTGCGCATATTAGTGATATGATATTCAGGTAATATTAGATCACTACTGGTGATAATTCTGTAATTGTATATATGTGTTGGAATGTATAATGCACCAATTGCTTCCGTACTCTGATTCTTGTCTGTACTGATGCTTAGCGTATATACGGGAGGGTAGTTCTGACCTACGTATATACGTTGCAGTGACGTCCCCGTATCCGTGGAATCGGGGCGTTACAACTACTTTTGGAGACAGGTCATCAGATGAATCTTGAGGATACTTTTTATGTACCTTCAATTTCCAGGAACTTAATGTCTGTATCCAAATTAGATGTTTTGGATATTCTGTTTTATTTAGTTGTGGAAAACTCTCTTTAATGTATAATTCAATGCCGGTTGGGCATGAAATTTTATGTGATGGATTATATAAAATTTCATTAAATGATGAGTTTGCACAATCTTTATTGTCTCTGCATTCGAATGTTGGTATAAAACGTGGTTTAATAAATGAAAAATCCTCTATCTTGTGGCATAGGAGACTGGGGCATATCTCCAGGGATAGAATAATAAGATTAGTGAAGACTGGGATTTTGGATGACCTGGACTTCACTGATTTTGATGTGTGTGTAGATTGTATAAAAGGAAAACAAACTAAACACACTAAGAAAGGTGCCACAAGAAGTAAAGACCTCCTTGAAATAATTCATACAGATATTTGTGGACCTCTTTCCATTCCATGTTTTACTGGAGAGAGATATTTCATTACCTTTATAGATGATCTATCACGGTATGGTTATGTTTATCTAATTAATGAAAAGTCTCAGGCTGTTGACATCCTTGAGGTGTTCATTACAGAAGTCGAGAGACAGTTAGATAGAAAGGTTAAAATCATAAGATCAGATAGAGGTGGTGAATATTATGGTAGATATGATGAGTCAGGACAACATCCTGGCCCATTTGCCAAATTCCTAGAAAAGCGTGGCATTTGTGCTCAATACACAATGCCTGGTACGCCTCAGCAGAACGGTGTTGCTGAAAGGCGAAACCGAACTCTTATGGATATGGTTAGGAGCATGATGAGCTTCTCTAAAGTACCCAATTCATTGTGGAGTGAGGCCTTAAAGACTGCTATGTATATCTTAAACAGGGTTCCTAGTAAGGCAGTCCCAACAACTCCCTTCGAGCTGTGGACTGGTAGGAAACCCAGTTTAAGACATTTACATGTCTGGGGTTGTCCAGCAGAGGCCAGAATATATAACCCACAAGAAAAGAAATTAGACTTAAAAACAATATCTGGGTATTTCATTGGTTATCCAGATAAGTCTAAGGGATACAAATTTTATTGCCCTAACCATAGTACAAGAATAGTTGAAACTGGTAATGCCAGATTCCTAGAGAATGGTGAATTTAGTGGGAGTGATGAACCAAGAAAAGTAGATCTTGAAGTTGTAAGGGTAAATATCCCAATTACCTTTCCTTCAAGAGAAATTGTTGTACCTCAGCTTGATCATCAAGTTGAGATTCCAGAACAACAAATTAATATTGGTTCACCACTCCATGAGGATATTCCCATTGAAAATGTTGTAGAACCACCACAACCGGCAGCTTTGAGAAGATCTCAAAGGGAAAGAAGATCTGCCATTTCAGATGATTATGTGGTATATCTACAGGAATCTGATTATGATATTGGGGTAAATAAAGATCCAGTTTCATTTTCACAAGCCATAGAATGCAATGATTCTAGTAAATGGGTTGATGCTATGAAAGATGAGTTAAAATCTATGGACCAAAACCAAGTCTGGGATCTCGTTGAATTGCCTTATAACTGTAAGAAAGTCGGGTGTAAATGGGTCTTTAAGACCAAGCGCGACTCTAAAGGCAATATCGAACGATATAAGGATAGACTTGTGGCCAAAGGTTTCACTCAGAAAGAAGGCATTGACTATACAGAGACCTTCTCTCCAGTATCTAAAAAGGATTCTCTTAGAATCATTATGGCACTTGTAGCTCATTATGATTTGGAGTTACATCAAATGGATGTGAAAACTGCTTTTCTAAATGGGGATTTGGATGAGGATATCTACATGGAGCAACCTGAAGGGTTTGCAATTAAAGAACAAGAACACTTGGCTTGTAAATTAAAGAAATCTATATATGGACTTAAACAAGCTTCCAGGCAATGGTATATAAAGTTTAATAATACCATTACATCTTTTGGATTTACAGAAAACACTGTTGATCAGTGTATATATCTAAAGATCAGTGGGAGCAAGTTTATTTTTCTGGTTCTGTATGTAGATGACATCTTATTAGCCAGTAGTGATCTTGGTTTGCTGTATGAGACTAAAAGCTATCTTACCAAGAATTTTATGATGGTTGATATGGGTGAGGCAGCTTATGTTAGTGGCATAGAGATCTTCAGGGATAGATCTCGAGGATTGCTAGGACTGTCTCAGAAAGGATATATCAACCGGGTCTTGGAAAGATTCCATATGGAAATGTGTTCAGTCAGTCCTGCACCCATTCAGAAGGGTGACAGATTAAGTGGTAGCCAGTGTCCTAGAAATGACTTAGAAAAGGGTCAAATGCAGAAAATTCCGTATGCATCAGCTGTTGGGAGCTTGATGTATGCAAGCACATGTACCAGGCCAGATATCAGTTATGCAGTTGGGATGTTGGGAAGATACCAAAGCAATCCAGGAATGGAGCACTGGAAGTTGGCTAAGAAGGTTATGCGGTATCTTCAGGGGACAAAGGACTATATGCTCACATACAGTAGATCAGACCAGTTGGAGGTGGTCGGCTATTCAGACTCAGATTTTGGTGGTTGCCCAGATAGCAGGAAGTCTACCTCAGGATTTATTTTCTTGCTAGCAGGTGGAGCAATCTCGTGGAAGAGTGTAAAGCAGTCTCTTATTGCTTCTTCCACGATGGAGGCTGAGTTTATAGCTTGTTTTGAAGCCACAAATCATGCACTATGGTTGAGGAATTTTATCTCAGCACTTGGTGTAGTTGACTCTATTGCCAAGCCGCTGAAGATATATTGTGACAATACAGCAGCCGTATTTTTCTCTAAGAATGGTAAGTACTCTAATGGTTCTAGGCACATAGAACTGAAGTACTTGGTGGTTAGAGAAAGAGTTGAGAAACAGAAAGTGTCAATTGAAAGTATAAGTACCACCTTAATGGTTGCTGATCCATTGACTAAAGGATTGCCTCCAAAGACATTTAAGGAACATGTTGTAAGGATGGGTCTTTTGGGTAATCTGTAAATGTATATATGGTACTTGTGTAATTGACATTGTTGTACAAATAACAGTTTGTTTCTCTATTTCCTGTTATCCAATTGTGTGTACACATATTTTGTATGGATGTATGTTAAACAGGAAATGTCTTTACAAGACAATTACAGGGGTCATTATGGTTATGGACTCAATTAGTAAGGGTTATCAATGTTGTGGTACATAGAAGGGAGTATGACGTGGATGTTGTATAACCGCTATGACTCGCATTGATAGTCTAAGCTAATTGCAGTATTACAGTATTACATATTTGGGCTTATCAGTTGTTGTTTTTAAATTTGTGCACGTGTCAGGTTTTTCTGTATGGAATCCAATGGAGTCAAAATGATTTTGAAAATGAGTCTTTTTCTTTTATTTTATTTTTTCTAAAGTTTTTAACCTAATCGGTTAGTGGTCCAAGTGGGAGAATGTTAATCTCATATTAAAGTGGCCCACATAACCTTGGTATTTGCATTGGATTCCTATTAAGTTTAACTGATATAAAGGATGCCCATATGATTGTCACATTTATATAGTTATTTGGTCACTTGAAAATAGAAAAGATACCATGATGGAAAGGTTTATTTTCAGGGGTCTTTTTGCAAATGTGCGACCCACTTTTCTCCTCCTGTAAAGAAACAAAACTCACGCGAATAATTCAATCGTGAGAATCCATCGTGAAAAGAACAGAGATTTTTGTGAAAGGAAAGGAGCAGAGAAAAGAGGATCCATTGCAAGTTAGGGTTTGCAGATTCCAGAGGAAGGATTCAACATCTTCTCCAATCTCCATTCAATCTTCATCAATGGCCTCAGGTATGAATAGATTAGGGTTTTCTATTATGAAAGTCTTGCAATATATGATTCTTGAGATGTATGGTTGATTCTTGATCCATGGACGTTTTATTCCGCATTATAGTTGTATTTATATCCAACAGCGATTACTTAGCGACATTTTCGTCTTTCATGACTGATGAGCACTTCAGAGTTTAACACATGGGCACATATCTTTATTTTCAAAAAAAAAAAGTTAAAGCGAATAAAATTATAGGCGCGAGTTTTTTTCCCCTAATTACGATCTGACTTAGGTGGTTAAAACGAAAAGCCCTAATTTTAACTCACATATAAAATGAAGTTTTAAACACATAGAGCGCAAAGATGTGTAGTCACTGATGAGAAGATTTGAACCCACAAATGAAATACCGCTTGAGCATTACTCAGACAACAATAGTCAAATTTTCTGAAATAACCCGGGCACTCACGGAGTCACCAACACAGAATGCTCCCTAAAGATCAGTTTAAAGATTGGTGGTGGTCAGGGGGTAGGAAATATTTGTTGTGATGTCTGTTTTCAGTGAGCCCAACCAAAACTCAATGAAATTAAACATGATAACTGGGCGCTTTTTATAAGATTTTATCTCAACCCACCCAATGGCAAAGGCTTTCTTTTTTCACAAGCACATGATAGTGAAGTTGAGTTGTTAATTATTTAGAAAGATGTATCCAGTTAAATTTACTTAACAGAAAAGACAAGAAGAAATTATGAATATAGTAGTTTTTTTTTGCTAATTAACTCAATCATCGACGGGACCGGCGACCGTCAGGGAGCAAATCAGGAGCTTGGCTCGGACCGCGTCGGGAGGAGAAAGCCTTTACCGGTGACCACGAGAAGAGCTGGTACTCTAACCAATCATGAGCCACGGCTGAGCCAATTCGCGGGGGAACAATTTATCTTAAAATTTAACTGGCAACTTCTTCTTTGCTCCCACTTGGTGGAATAGACTCTTAATTATGCACTTTAAATAAGCATTATGTTTCTATAATATGAACAAAAAAGAGGGTAACCCCTACCTATCTAAAAATGATGGGGCCCTTAAATAATTTGCCAAAGCAAGTGGGTCCCCTTAAGATCAGTTTGTTGCACATTGCTTTCTTTTATACATCACATATACATTTATATCATCACCCATGTAATTTTAAGAGGATGAAACAAGACAAACGTGATGTGGGCAATAGATGGAGGCACAACACAATGCTTTCTCTGTCTCATAGACTCCCTTGTGGACCCACAACAACTGTTGCCAACTACATTGATGTCTGTTTGTTTGTTAGAAAATATTTCATATTGGGGGAGTTAGGTTTGTATCAAAACCTAAAGTTAAAGTCTTTTGTTTGAGTTTATATGACATCTGGCTGGGTGACAAAGGAGTTGAGTTGGAAAATGAGATATCTCAGGTTCGAGATCATGTTACATCTTTTATTCAAAAAAAAGAGAGAGAAAAGTGAATTGGAATTGATCTACCACAATTAATTCCTCTTCTCTCCCTCTCATTGTAGTTCTTTGTCTCACTCTTTTAGTACTTTATCTCATTAGTAGTGTTACTCTCTCATCCTTCTCTCTCACACTCCCTCCTTTCTCTTTGCCACCGCCAGAACATCCTAAGATGTTGTTGAGAAGTTAGAGTTAATTGGAGTAATTTGGTTGAGAAATTGATTAGTTAAAGTGAAACTATTGAGTTTAATGAGACATAAATGTGTTTGGTGAGAGAGAAAATACGAAGGGAAAGAGATGAAGGGGGTATTTTGGTCAGTTTAGATAAAATTATATCAGGTTTAGAAAGAATATTTCAGAAATCTTTTAATGTATAAACAAAATGAGCAACGATGGTGGTGGGTTTTGTCCCAACTTATAAAATTTGAGATGTTGAAATCGATGTATAAAGATTTGGAGGTGAATACAGAATTAAAAAAATATCAGGTATCAATATGAAAAAAAATCCTTTATTAAAATATGAGGCCAATTGAAAAAGTAGTTTGAGAAATTATTGTTTTACTAATTAAGCCATTAAAAAGGGGTGAAGACTAAAAGTTACTTTAAAAGCTAACCTAGTATAAGTCAAGTGGTACGACTATTTCCTTTTTTCTTGGAAGCTTGCGGGTTCGAATCTCCTCAGTCGCAGTGCACGAGAAAATTTTTTCGAACTAAAATTTATGAGGCGCTTTAAAATGTATATTACATAACGATTCGATTTTGTGACATACAGAGAACATTAGACTAGAAGTACAGATGAAAATTGTGTTATAAAGTCTATTATTATCAATTCTCGAAAACTAGACCGTTTTGATTCAGATGTGTGTATTAGGAGGTTTCATTCATTGGGTTTCTTTTGTCAACATCAGTCATGAGGGTCATCCGATATAAGCTTACCATTTTTTTGCAAAAAAAGAAAGCAAATTAAAATAATTCCTTTGAAAGGTTAAAATTTTCATAGAAAAGAGAGAAAGATGTCTAAAATGTTGTTCCAGAGGATACCATCCTTTATTAGATAGATTATTACTCATGTAAATAATCAAAGAACAATTTTCTGAGCACATTTATACTGAGTTATAAAGTTGTTTTTTTTTTTTTTAATATAATCTCTTTTTGCAGATTATTTTTATCAAAATGAAAATATTTTAGAGCTCTAGCTCAATGATAACTTATAAAAAAAATGTTATTAGAGGTCACAAGTTCAAGTCCCGGGTGTAATTTTTTTTACCTTTTCTTATTACATTTAGGTCACTGAAATTCTTATCACATTTACGCTCACACAAGGAAAATATCTTCTATTAGTTAACTAAACTTTGTTCTACTTAAAAAATGAATGATTTCCTACATTTTATATCGAAAAAAACATCTAATTAATTAATATCAAAAGAGGCCAAGAATCACACCATGAATCATCTTGTCAAGCTTACAAGGCACTTCGACAAAATTAATATCATTAGCCACATGCATCATGCATAATGGAGAGATTAAACAGGGATCATTATATTATCATTAGGTGACCAACTCAGATGGAGTAGGATCCTCATACTTAATCAAACATTAGCTTTGATTAAGATTTGAGAAGACAATTTGCGTGACAAAAAGTAAAGAAGCAAGTGGGACCCAGCTGAGTTTTCACTGCTTCGCTAGGTTAATGGTCTCCGGTCGGACGCTAGAGCAATCTGCCAGCTGTGCTCAGGCGACGGATATTTTTTTTTTTGACAAAAAAATCAATTTTTGTTTCTTACTCATGCATCAAAATGGTCTCAAATTAAGTAACTTATTATAGCCTTTTAAAGCATTCATTTTTTGACTTATACTTTATAAATTGTAGATCACATTGTTACATATATTCAATTAACATCATATAATTTAAACATAAGTATCTACATAACTAGAACACACCATGTTTTTCTTTTTCGATTTTGAAAGGATAATTGAACAGCAAATTAAGTGTTGTTCAAGGGGGCATTATAGTTCTTTCCCTTGTGAAAGATCGTGAGTTCAAATTTCTCAATTCGCATTGGTGTCAGGTGTTTCATTCTCTCTCATGTGTTTTCTTTTCTCCACTGTGATTATGTTCCTTACTTTGCTGAGAGTTATGATGTAAATTTATAGTTTTTTTTTTAAGAGAAAAAGTACGCCTTTTTTGCTTTATCATTAACATTAATTTCTTTTCAAATTTTTATAAACAATTAATAATTTTGTCCCCCACAACGTTTTAAGCTTCATGTGTAAAATTTAGTTAATTAAGTAAAGATAAAAAAGAATCTTAATTGCCCTTAGAATTGTTTTCCAAAGGAATCAAAGCTATTTTTCCTCCCCCTTTCCATCTCCTATTTTCGAAATAGCGAATGACAAGTCGTTCTTTGTGAAAATACAGGCTGAAAAACCCAAGATCTAAAGGAAACAAACATCCTCTCTCACCTTTTCTTTTCTTGTCCTGTTTTGTGTTTAAGGAAACAAGTATCCTTTTTAAAGATAAAAATAAAATAAAAATAAATACATTTACACTTTTGTATTTAAGTAACTTGTATTATATTATATATATAGAGTAAATTTCTAAAAACACTCATGTACTATCAAAAGTGCTGTGCTAAACTTTTCTGAAGTATGAAAAGTTACACATTAGCACCCTATATTGTAACACCATTAACTTTTTTGTCAAAATAACATGTGTGTAACATATGACCCTCTTAAACTTAGACTGTCTTTAAAATAAAATAAAAAATCACCACCGTCTCCTTCTCCTTCGCCACTGCCTCTTCCTTCTTCTCCTCCTGAAATCACCCACCACCTCCCCATTTTCTCCTCTTCAAAACCATTCCCACTGCCACCTTCTCGAATCCACCACCTCCTCCTCCACTGGCTTCTTCTCAAATCACCACAGCCACTACCCTCTACTCCACCACCATTACTTTATTCAAAATCCCTTCTTAATGTGGACCTTAACTTAGCCCGAATCCTCCACCTCCTCCTTTTTTTCTTTTCACAGTTACCATCATCACTACAACTCCATCCAACTTTGTTCTTTCTCTATGCTAAGTTTTTTTCTTAGAAGAAGATAATCAGGAGAAATCAAGATTAATAATATTTTAATTTAAAAAAACAAGTTACTGAAGTAACTAAAGGGATTAAGTAGGTCATATGTTCTGCACATGATTTTTGTAGGAAAAGTTAAGTTGTTACAGCCTAAGAAGTCAATATACAAGTTTTTATAGCTCATGAGAGTGTGGAGCATTATCCCTGATAGTCTGTGAAGAAGTGTTTCCTGTTATTGAACCAGTATCAGTACTCGATACGGCGTACAAATTTGATTTGACCTTCCTAGTAGTTTGATTAATCCGATTTCAGTTTCAGATATTATTTTTTAATATTTTAGTTTTTTTTCAGAATTTTTAAAATTTTTTCTGAATTATTTTAGAAAATCTCTGAATTCAGTGTCGACCGATACCAATAATTGACTCTATGATTTTAAATTCACAAACAGAGTTGAGTTTCTAAAATCTACTTTCAAGTTATTTCTTAAAATCATATTTTTCTACTTTAACGTATTTTTGGGAATTTTTCTGAATTAATCGAAAATCTCGCCTATCCGGTGTTGACCAGTATCACCAATCGATTCCAAGATTTTTAATTTACAAATCAGACTGAATTTCTTAAATCCGATTTCATATTACTCTTCAGCATAATATTTTCTATTTTATAAATTTTTTTGAGAACTGTTTTGGACTAATCAAATTTTACCAGATAAAATAATATTAAATAATTATTTTTTTCCCACCAATCCTTCTCCTTTCTTCTGCCCCAAGCCACCCATTTTTCCACAGCCTCTCCCACCGTCTGTCTCTACCAAACTCTCTCTTCTCTCCTCTACCATCTCCTCCACCATCTCCATCTCCTTCCTCCACTAACATCACTACTTTCTCAACTCCACCACCACCAATTTCTTCTTCCAAATACACCACCAACTCCTTCCTCTTCTCTACCTCCATCTCAATCACCACCACAACCACCATCAACACTCCCATCTCCACCCAAACCATCACCCACTTCCAATTCCACCATCAACACCATCATCATCTTCATTCACCACTCTACCATCACCATATCCCACCACCTCCACCCTCACCTCACCTCCGGGCCCCACTTGTCGACGCCGCCCAGGTGGGACATTGCCCTGGCCGCCTCCCTCTCTCCTCTTCTTTTCTCTCTCTCTCTCTCTCTCTCTCTCTCTCTCTCTCTCTCCCTCTTTCTTTCTCCTACTCTCCTTCTCACTCTCTCTGAACCTTGTCTTCTCTCCTCTTCTTTCTCATCTATCAATTCTCTCCCCTTCCCCTCATCACCACCGGTCGGCCAGCCGGCCGGCCAATCACCGCCTGGCCAGGCCGTCGCGCAGTGCCACTGGGCAACCTTGGCGCCACCGTTGCTTTCCCTCTCTCTTATGCTCTCTTTCTCACATGTTCTCTCTCTCCCCCCTCTATTGGATCCAAATTCATACCCAAACCCGACTCAATAACATACTCACATCCACTTAGTTAGTTGGGTTGGGTTATTGGATCTAAACCCAACCCGCTATCAACACAAACCCGCTTCAAAGCTTAATAAAGGTAAATTTTTACATAAAACTCCCAGCTAATTATAATATTTGCATTTAGACAATTTTATTATATATTTAACATATTTTATGATTCTAGTGTTTTGGCTATATTCGAACTCTGAATTGGACGATTATAGAACCGTTGCGATCGTAGAAATACGAGCTACATTCCCGTGATAACCATGTGAGTGTTTTTTCTTTTATAAATTATATTTATTCATGTTGAATGAAATTAATTTATGGATATAATTACTAAATTGTAATTATCGTTTACTAAAACATGTAAATGGTAAAACACTGTATTAAAAATAATTGTGGGTGCTTTTAAACTATTCAATGAAATTAATATTTCATTGTGATTCATGATTTAATATAAAATACAGATAAATTACATATTTAGTAATTGTTAGACTATAAACTAAAAACATTTCAGATAATTAAATTGATAATTTGTAAAATATGTGATAATTTAAGAATAGATAATTGCATATAATTCATTTGTGATATCGATCATAATAATAATAATGAAATCATTATAACAAATACTGATATATAAATATATATCTATTGACACATATTCCTGTTACATATATTACACTGACACTGTCATCATAGCTGAATAACTACTGACACACTGGACACTGATATATCATGTTCGTGGATACTATTATTTCATGTACTATATCACTGTTATACGGTCACTATTCTTACATGTATTAGTATCGGCGTTACTCGGATACTCTAGGACACGGGACACTGTTATTACATGCAGATACTTGTTATTACTGAACATCGTTATTGCATGTACTTGTAGACTTGTTACACGATCCTGTATTACACTGGATATTATTATTTTATTCGTATCTCACTGTTAGATTGATTCACCTGTATACATGTTTGGACCGTTCCTATTCTCCTATTGAATGGATCACTGTTCCTGTTACATGGATTAATGTTACTTGTTGCATAGTCTTGTAATACTATTATATGAATATTTTCTACATATCCTGTAATCCTGATATTGATATGATATTCCGGTTACTGGACATATGAGTTGTTGATATGCGGTGTGTGAAAATAAGTGCCACGTGGATCTACGCGACGGGAGCCACCTGAATCCCACATATCCTGTTTCCTATTTCCCGTTATCTTGTTTTATGCTATCAACATAGCTCATGTTCTGTTATCGTGTTGCATGTACCAAACGTTGTTCTTGTTCCTTATACATTGAGTAGTTTAAATATAATAAATATAACTTGGGGTTGGGAGAAGCTGAACGGTTGATTAGATCTTATCGGGTGGATGTCTGGATCCATTATAGTCCCACTGCAGGGGACGTGGTAATGTTGGATACCGATTGTTATAGCTCTTTGAGCTCCCATTTCCTGTTACTTGTTTCGTCTTAGTGGGCCGGCCCTGATCTCAGCAGCCAGGGAACTATTTATGGCCGTGATCCCGAGTATACACGAGATATACCCACCTGATTATGGCTCCTCGACCATTGAGTTTCTAATTAGCATAATAAAACAGTATAAACGATAGTGACATCGAGAAAACTTGTTATTTGATCATTCTCTCGTTCGAATAATGGTATCCGTATGCCTTATCCGGATGGGTTCGGCTGGAGTATGGGATTCAGTATGAACAACCAGTGGCATGGGACACTGGAAGACATTGATTAAAATACCAGGCGGTACTGATTGTTATTATTGTATAAATCACATGACATGCTTGATACATGTATATTACTGTTCATTTATACTTGTTACACTTCCTGCTATCTTATCCACCACCATGTCACATGTATACTATGCACTTCCTGTATTCTCCATAGACACTATTCAGTACATGTATACTCTGTGTTTCATGTATTCTCGGTTCCATGTATTCTGTATAGATACATTTTTTCTGTATAATCACAAACACTATAGCATGATTGCTTCTGTTTATTTCATGTGTAGATATTTATATTTATCATCATTATATTGTCATGTTACTGGTACTGTTCGTGTAAAGACTAAATATAACTAATTAAGACTTGATGTGTGATAATAATACACACTGATTTCATTATTAAATTGTATATCTTATCTCATATTACATATTAAATTTGTTAATTGTTAGTAAACAAAATAACATTAATTGATAAATATCCATAACTCTTTCCAATTAAATATCATTATCGTTTTAGTCATGTTTTATATGATATGTAAAGGTAACCTTGTTGTTACATGATAGGTATTGATGATGTTATACTACTGAAATAACCCTTGTGTGTGTGTACACCTCTTGTTAGTATTGTTATATTGTATCACTAGTAGTTAAACATGTATTATATATTCATCATGATTGTACTATTTTATAGTTTATATTACTGCTTTCTTCATTTTATCACGCGCTAGGTCGCTTTCTGACGACCCTATATTTGCATGCCCAGGTTGGAGATCTGAGATATCAGAGTACTTGATGTTTTACAGGATATTAGTAGGAGAACGAAGCCTTTATTATTTATACATATCTTTATTATCATATCTTTATTTTCATATTTATCCATGTTTCCATATATATCATGATTACTGACCCTTTTGCAGGTATTCTTATACTTATTTAATGCTGGAATAAATGTGTATGTTGTATTTATTTTTTCATACTGAGGTTTAGCGTGCGTATGTGACGGCATATTCGCCCTGCGTATGTATGTCACCTTAACGTCCCCGTATTCTCAGAATCGGGGCGTTACAATAAATATGGCCAATATATTATTGTTTCATCTAAAACGCTAATAATAATAGTAAAAAAAAATTATTCTCAGAATCGGGGCGTTACAATAAATATGGCCAATATATTATTGTTTCATCAAAAACGCTAATAATAATAGTAAAAAAAAATTCTGTCAGAAACTCAGTGGTAAAAAAAATGAGTGAACTGAGTCATCTTTATTGTCCTCAAAACTAAGTAAACAGACATCGACTGCCAGTTTTCATTCAAAGATCTGAAATTATTTTTCGCTAATCGTGTGGATGCTCACCGCACGCGGTGAGCCATTCATGCACGTGGGCCCCACCGGGTGGGCGGTGAGAAAAAAATTTCTCCAAAAATCTTCACCATCTTACAAAACTACAGATTCTCGTGACCAATACAGTAAGTACTGCTCGCTCGTGTGTGTGTAAATATACGTCCCCTGCCTTCTCTTCCACAACCACCTCCAAGGGTAAATCTGCATTAAGTTCATCCTAAGTGTTCTACGTTGTGATTGGATTTATCGAAACTGCTCTTCCAGTGCAATTGCGAGATCTGGTTTGAGGCCTTGAGTAGATAAGAGGAGATGGTACTCATCTTCTCCAACGTGAAACAAACTGTTTTTTAATTTTTGATTTATTGATCACTGGATACTTCATTTGAGAACATGCATAATTCTATGAAATATATTGGTAGGGTTAAGGGTTATATGAGAGCAGCACTGTGCTGATAATTAATAATTGATATTAATAGAAATTATATTTTGGGGCATTTATAGAAGCTGCGGTTAATTGATTATATAGAACCACTATTAGCACTCAGGCTCTTAAATTTTGATCACTGATGTATCCATAAAATCAGAGAATCTCTGATTGGAACATGGGATCATGACCTATATATGTACCACATCAAATGTTTTCAGTTTCAAGTGGTAAATCTCACATGTGATCCGAATCAACTAATGCTCAGCCCTCTTTATACCGTTCTTCATACTTTTGCCTGATGTTGAAATAAACAGTATATAGAGTATATGTGATATTTTTTTCTACACACTTTCTGTTGGGATCGACAAGCAAGAGAAAAAAAAAAAGCCGGATCGCTGTGTAACGTGAAGAAGAAGATATTCCGAAACAGAGAAAGCCAACACACAATTTAACGTGATTTTACCGATCAAACAGATCGTGTACATTCACGGAAGAGAGGAGAAAAACTTTATTAAACTTTGAGAGAGTACAATAAGAAACATTTACACCTCTCGCTAAAAAGATTACAATTCTTTGATGGTCGCCTTGGACCCTTGTGGCTAAAACATCTCACACGAGTCTCACTTTTTCTTATTTTTTTCCCCTCATGTATTGAAGGCCACCTCTAAGGAGTTATTTATAGAACATCAGACCATCCTAGTCTTACACAAACTCCATCAATACGAACAACACCGCCTCAAAAAAAAAAAAAAAAAAAAAAAAAAAAAAAAAAAAAAAAAAAAAAAAAAAAATCTAACTCGAACTGAAAACAGAACCCGAAAAGGAAACCGTCAAAACCACCATTAGTCGACTACATTGATGTCATCACCCTGTTGCAAAATACCAATCGACTATATTGCATGCACAAATGACTGACCTGATCATAAGTCGACTATATAAAGTATAAGTCGACCTATCACGTTCACTACTCCTCCTGCATGTCCGATTTTGATCTCCGAAGCTTCATCTACCTTCACGACGTATTCCGGTCACAATCCTCACACTTTCAACTGACACATTTTTCTACACAAGGACAATACATATGAATGCTTAGTATCAGAAAAAAAATTAATACCATTCAGACAGATCTACTGGTGTTGAGCCTCTAATAGAAGACCAAATGGGCAGCAAAGGAAAAAAAAAGGGGTCTAGGATGGAGAGGGGAGACCTTGTTGTCATCGAGGATCGGTGCATCTTCTTTGTTAGCTGGTTTTATGGCATGAGGCCCGGCGGAGCAACATCACTGACGTTGCAACATAACGTTTCTGCTAAGAGATGCGCATGCACGCGTGCAGGCACGCAAACTTCCCCTAACCACAACATTTCAGTTTATGCTTTTTCAACAAGTCATTTTTCAAATCCATAACCAAATACCAAATTTTGCAAACCATTAAAAGAAAGAAAGAAAGAAAAAAAAAAAAAGCACTCATTTGCTTTAAAAGCAGCAAAAGCACTATTCAGAAGCAAAACAGGACAGAGTCTATATATTATCTATGCATTTTGAATCTCCACAATTCAACCATATTGTTTTTTGTAGATTCCAACTAAAACATAACCATAATTTGGATTGATCATTAGTTCTTCAGTGCTCTCAAACTATTGTTCTTTCGCATATCAAGTTTTTACTTGAGCATCTAAATTGCTAATTTGCAAGGAAAAGAAAGGGCATGAAAAATTGTTTCAGTGAGAGAAGTAGGCCATGTATCATATGTAAACTTTCAGCTAATGCTTAGAACTGCCAGTAGACAACAATGTTGATCTGGCTAAATCAATAAAATAGATCACCATTCAACAATTCTCAGATCCAGAATAGTAGAACAGTACAAGAAACAAGTTAAAGCTAAAAACTAAACCTGAGTCGGATGATCCACCAGGGGCTTCTTTTTGGAATTAGATGCCGGGAGCTGCAGACCTTCCAAATTAACTTTCCAGGTAGAGAGTTGTTTGACCTCAAGACTACAAATCCCCAACATAAAACTCATTCAACCAAGTCAAAGACCCTAGTTGCATGTTGTCGCCTGCATGTTGCAGAAAGAATAATTAAAAGGAACCTGGAAAGAGTAACTAATTGAGATTTACATAGAAATTGGCAAAATAAGGGAAAAAAGAAAACAAGCACTTTATGCATACATGCAGAATGACAAACACAAATATACGAGTATCATATGTGCATGCATGAATATTGGTACACAAATTACTAACTTGCTTACAGGCCTTTCCAGTGGTCTTTAGATGTATCTAGCAGACTAATATATTGGTTCAATTCCATATCTATCCCCTCAAAATCTGATATCAAACGAACCATACTTAACTCAATATCATAAACTTGGAAACATCCTAAATTTAGCAACATGCATAGTGATTGGTATCCAATATTGCATATTTTACATCATAATTCCCATGCATATTACAAATAAATATGTGATTTTTACTCCTCTTCTCTACATATTTGCAGGTACACACTTAAAGGAGAGATAGCCAATTAATCACCTTAATTAGTAATAATTAAGTGATTAATCAAAGATTAAAGATAAGAGCCAAGATTTCAAATCAAATCCAGAGAGATCTGCGCGCAACAAACGAAGATTCCAGAAGTCCACGTGGCCAACAACCCCGTAACCAATCAGCAACAGAAATCTGTTGCTGAACGGATTCAGTTGGGCCGCGCCAGCGCGGCAAGGGCGCCGCAGATCTAGGTTGTTATGGCCCCGGATTTTGTGGCAACTACCTGGGCTCTCGAAGCTTCACCTGCAGCCTATAAATACTCCACATGTACCTGCGAGCTGAGACTGAATGGAGAAGAGAGGAGATTAGTTTAGTATTGTAATTTTCATGTATTTTTCTCTTTAGGTTTTGTTCTTTAGATCCCTCTTCTTCTTCCCTAGAATTCAATGTAAAAGAGAGTGATTGTGAGGGAGAGAGCTTGTGTAATCAAGAGTGACACTTGAAGCAACAAGGATTGATCCATCCTCCACTTGAAGCTTGGTTCTAGTTTATGTGTTTTCTTTACATGCTTTCTTTATTGCTTTCTTTAATTCTTGCAATTTACTTCAAGCTTTGTTTTAGTTCTTTAATGGCTTGTAGCTAATTCTTTCTCCATGTACTAGCTAACCTCTAGCCTTGCCATCTTTACCAACTCATGGGTGATTGCTTTTGTTCATCTTGCAAGTTGTATGATCTTCTCTTCTCCGATGGTTAAACCACCGTCTTCAAAGTGAGAAAGTAATTAGATCAACACGCGAGACGAATTCCAAGCCGATGGAGTGACAACATTAGGCACGCATTCGCTATCAAGGAGTCTAGTAAGTCTTGGCAAGCTAGCAAGGTAAGCTAGTCATGGATTGCTTCTTCTTTAAGTTTCCTTTCCTTTTCTTGTGAATACCACATCCACTTATTGATTTCTTTTCCAACGATTTCCACCATGAACATAGCCATCCTTTCTTTTAGTTTCTTTTGCATTTGATTCACTAAGTTTATAAGCAAGAGAAGAATACTCGTTTGTTCACTTCACTACCACACGTAAAGCTTCCATCGCGAGCTCTCCCTGAGAATCGACTCGGTATAGTCCTATACTATAACGGAGACAAGAAAGGGTACATCAAATACATTCTTATACACATAATAAGTACACCTTCTTAGTCTAATCAAAATGGCGCCATTTTGATTAGACTAAGAAGGTGTACTTATTATGTGTATAAGAATGTATTTGATGTACCCTTTCTTGTCTCCGTTATAGTATAGGACTATACCGAGTCGATTCTCAGGGAGAGCTCGCGATGGAAGCTTTACGTGTGGTAGTGAAGTGAACAAACGAGTATTCTTCTCTTGCTTATAAACTTAGTGAATCAAATGCAAAAGAAACTAAAAGAAAGGATGGCTATGTTCATGGTGGAAATCG
The DNA here is from genome assembly GCA_038442645.1 of Agave tequilana. Lineage (NCBI taxonomy): Eukaryota > Viridiplantae > Streptophyta > Magnoliopsida > Asparagales > Asparagaceae > Agave > Agave tequilana. The sequence goes on along the minus strand of JAVJIF010011772.1, from coordinate 62,393 downwards.
TTGGAAAAGAAATCAATAAGTGGATGTGGTATTCACAAGAAAAGGAAAGGAAACTTAAAGAAGAAGCAATCCATGACTAGCTTACCTTGCTAGCTTGCCAAGACTTACTAGACTCCTTGATAGCGAATGCGTGCCTAATGTTGTCACTCCATCGGCTTGGAATTCGTCTCGCGTGTTGATCTAATTACTTTCTCACTTTGAAGACGGTGGTTTAACCATCGGAGAAGAGAAGATCATACAACTTGCAAGATGAACAAAAGCAATCACCCATGAGTTGGTAAAGATGGCAAGGCTAGAGGTTAGCTAGTACATGGAGAAAGAATTAGCTACAAGCCATTAAAGAACTAAAACAAAGCTTGAAGTAAATTGCAAGAATTAAAGAAAGCAATAAAGAAAGCATGTAAAGAAAACACATAAACTAGAACCAAGCTTCAAGTAGAGGAAGGAGGATGGATCAATCCTTGTTGCTTCAAGTGTCACTCTTGATTACACAAGCTCTCTCCCTCACAATCACTCTCTTTTACATTGAATTCTAGGGAAGAAGAAGAGGGATCTAAAGAACAAAACCTAAAGAGAAAAATACATGAAAATTACAATACTAAACTAATCTCCTCTCTTCTCCATTCAGTCTCAGCTCGCAGGTACATGTGGAGTATTTATAGGCTGCAGGTGAAGCTTCGAGAGCCCAGGTAGTTGCCACAAAATCCGGGGCCATAACAACCTAGATCTGCCGCGCCCTTGCCGCGCTGGCGCGGCCCAACTGAATCCGTTCAGCAACAGATTTCTGTTGCCGATTGGTTACGGGGTTGTTGGCCACGTGGACTTCTGGAATCTTCGTTTGTTGCGCGCAGATCTCTCTGGATTTGATTTGAAATCTTGGCTCTTATCTTTAATCTTTGATTAATTACTTAATTATTACTAATTAAGGTGATTAATTGGCTATCTCTCCTTTAAGTGTGTACCTGCAAATATGTAGAGAAGAGGAGTAAAAATCACATATTTATTTGTAATATGCATGGGAATTATGATGTAAAATATGCAATATTGGATACCAATCACACCCCCACACTTATTCTTTTGCTCGTCCCGAGCAAAACAAAGAAAAGAAAAAACTATACTACCAATTTTATTACACCACTTTCGCAGGTGACGCGATTGCACTGAGCACGTGCAACAAGCCGTTAAACCTCTAGGTTACCCTAGAGGAGGAGTGTTGTCTCCTGAGGGTTTTCAGCGGATTACACCCACAAAATCCATAAAGAAAGAAGACAAATGTTAGTATTTTGAAAACGCATTTTGAAAGAGAGACAAGTTTACGAACTATTTTCGCAAAAATATAAGTGATCCTAGGTCATAAGTCCACCTATAATCATTCTTCCTTAAACTTAGTATCCATGCCAGATCTTGTCTTTAATTAAGGTAAGAATTCAAAATTGGATTGAATATTTTTATCCTTCATAAAACCTAGATAGTATGCACACCGTGTAAGTGAAGATTTCTGGGATTTCAACTCCAACCATCAAGCTATTTATTTATTTATATACTTTTTTCTTTTTCTTTTTCTTCCCTTAGTTTAGGCTTTCTAGTCTACCCTTGTAACGAGCCTTTAACTGATGACTCCCAAACCAGAAGGTCTTAGGGCACCAGATGAGAAAACATCCCTCGGGTTTAAGGTCTCGAGTAGAAAAGGCCACATAACTAAAGGGGATTATTTTTGATCACCGTTAGGCGTGAATGATCATGCTTCTTGAGGCACAATTATCCAGCTTAATAAGTGAGATCACCGTTAGGCGTGAGTAATCATGCTTCTTGAGGCACAATTATCCAGCTTAATAGGTGATGTTTTATTTATATATATTTTTTTCTTTTTTTTTCTTTTTTTATTTTTATATATATGGCATTTTTTGTCTTTGTTTCCATCCCAAGAAATGTGTAAGTGTGAAGTGCATATTATCTAAGGCAAAAAACTCAAGATAAAAATATCTCACCAATTTTACTTACTTAGCCTATAACTTCAAACAAGATCTATTACTTCAACTAGGCTTAAGATGTCATAATTAAGGCTTTCTTAATCTCTAAGATACATCTTAACTTTCTTAAAAATAGATCAAAACATTGTTTCTTATTTCAAAAAGTTTTTATTTTTGTTTTTTTTATTTTTTTTAAAAGAAAAGTAAAATCTAAAAAGAAAGTGAAAAATCTAGAAAAAAGATAAGATCTAAAAATAAAAGACCTAAAAAGAAAGTAAAAATCCTAAAAAATAAAAAAAATCCTATAAAGAAAATAAAAAGTCCTATGTTAGTACATACCCCCCCATACCTATCTCATGCATTGTCCCCAATGTATGCAAGATGAAATGATGCATGAAATAGGTAAAGGTAAAAAGTCACTCCCTCCTCCTCTTTGGACCCGCAGTGGTACTGGGTCCAGCTGATTGTGTCCTCCTCAATGTCGCCTCAATACTATCTAGCCTAGAGGATTGCTCCTCCACCTTCTTCCTCAGCCGTACTTGACCTCTAAAAATTTTCTTCAGGCCTTTCCATATGGTAGACATGAAAGCTCGTGACTCTACAGGGGGTTCCTGCCTCCAAAATTCCGGTTCATCTTCTGCATCAAAACTCTCCGAAGAAGAGGACTCAACCGGTACATTTTCGGGCTGGACAGTAGGCGTCCAGACCGCGTGTAAACAACTAGTGTACGCACTGGTAGGTCTCTCCGGTGCAACAAACACTCTATCAAATGAGTCAAATACATCGTCTGGTAGAAAAGTCCTACACAGACGTGTAATCAATATGGGATGTGAGTACTTGGCACCTCTTGTGCGGGAAGAGTTGGTGAGTAAAGCGTGGAAGATGACCTTGTTCAAACAAACCGTGCGTTGACGTGTCATCAAGTCATGTGTAATCTGCAACACAGGCCTGTTAAAGGTCGTGGTATGGTCTAGCCCTAAAATATTGCGTAGGATCCAACGTCCCACGCAATGAACATTCCTAAACGTGGTGCTAGCCTTCAGCCCACGATCTTGCTCAGTACAGCAAGCCCCCATAACAGTCATATAGTCAATCAAAGGGAGAGGCTCGCTGTGATGTGTGATGGTTTGGACAGAAGTGACTTCCTCAAGAAGAGGAAGCGTGATAATGAAATCACCATTAGGCATGTGGACAGTGAACTGGTATGCTTGTGGATCTACCGATGCATGGTCAAGGTGCGTGTAAAACATCTTTACCAACTCAGGACAATAAAACGCCTCGGTCTCAGAATTATCATATATCAATGTGTACCAGTTCCTAGCCCTAATTCGTTCTAAAAATACATGTCCATAACCATTTGGATCAATTAAAATCCGCCCAAAATCTTTTTCAGGAAAAATTGGAGGTGCCATAACAGAGATTTAAGAGCAAAAACAGTAAAAAGAAGAGATTTAGAACTCGAACCGCCCCCGGATTACGTGGGGGGAAAAAATCAATCTCTGTTGTGGATTCAGAGAATTCTGAAAGAATTTGTGGCAACAGATCTCCAATCAGCACTTCAAATCGATCGGTGTAGAAATTTTCTGGGCGCAGGAATCTTCAGAAGCGCCGCGTTTGCGCGGCTGGAGCTGCGGTTCCGCGGCAGGGTGAAGAGATCTGGGGAAGGGAAAAGGTTCAGTGGCGGCGGTTTTGAGAGAAATTTTTAGATCTGAAGATTGTTTTCTCGGGTGAGAGAGGAAGTATGTGGAAGGGGTCTTTTTATAGGAGGGAAAGAATTTTGAGAGTTCCCAATCTATCCCTAGGTCAAAAACAATTTTACCCTAGGAATTTGGAAGTTTTGAAAAGGGAAGTGTTGACTCCTAGAAATTTGAAAAGACCTCAAATTTAGGAATTCTTGAAAGATGGAATTTGAGGAATCCTAGGAATATGGAAATAATTTGAATTTTGAAAATGTGAGAACTCCTTTTAAGCATAAAAATCCCTCCTTTATTTTTATTTCTTTTTTTTTTTTATTTCCTAAATTCTATGTTAGTGAATCCTATGTTAGTAAGAAAAAAATTAACTTAAGGTGGTGGTTCCGGTGGTGGTCGGATTGGTCCACGGAACATGGCCCAATCAACTTGTCGTTGGGTTTTCAGAAACCCACCAAAAATCTCAGAAATATGACCCACTAAAATGATGTATGCATGTGTTATTTTAATTATGTACATGACTCCGGTATCTTTACCTCACTTCAATCCTTTTCCGAACCCGACATTGAATCCAGTCCCAATTCACAATGAAGTTGAATCACCCATCTTTAAGGATCATGTCGAACTTGCCCAATTCTACACTTCTGAAGATTCAATTGACATTTTGGCAAGTTCTCCATTTTGTGGAATTGAACTAAATGAGATATGTGACCTAGATTTGCACATCTGTGATCCAGTTCAAATCCCTGAATCATTATTGACTCCGGTTATATTACCCAATTTGAGTAACCTTCTAGAGTCAGTATTGATTCCCATTCTTCCTGAACTTGAATCACCAATTTTTGATAGTCACATTCCATTGTTGGACAATACATGTGGACTTGAGTTTTCATTTCTTGACTTGGACCAAATTTCTGAACTACCTTCGACTCTTGAACCATCACTTGACTTCATTCAATTCCCTGAGTCAGTTCCCGTCCGTCCTGAGTCCAAGTCAACTGTTTTATCATGTCATATACCATTCTGGGACAAGGAAATTGATAAATTTGACTCTGAAATTATTAGGAAAATCTTAAATTAGATGGGGTCATGTACATAATTAAAATAACACATGCATACATCATTTTAGTGGGTCATATTTCTGAGATTTTTGGTGGGTTTCTGAAAACCCAACGACAAGTTGATTGGGCCATGTTCCGTAGACCAATCCGACCACCACCGGAACCACCACCTTAAGTTAATTTTTTTCTTACTAACATAGGATTCACTAACATAGAATTTAGGAAATAAAAAAAAAAGAAATAAAAATAAAGGAGGGATTTTTATGCTTAAAAGGAGTTCTCACATTTTCAAAATTCAAATTATTTCCATATTCCTAGGATTCCTCAAATTCCATCTTTCAAGAATTCCTAAATTTGAGGTCTTTCCAAATTTCTAGGAGTCAACACTTCCCTTTTCAAAACTTCCAAATTCCTAGGGTAAAATTGTTTTTGACCTAGGGATAGATTGGGAACTCTCAAAATTCTTTCCCTCCTATAAAAAGACCCCTTCCACATACTTCCTCTCTCACCCGAGAAAACAATCTTCAGATCTAAAAATTTCTCTCAAAACCGCCGCCACTGAACCTTTTCCCTTCCCCAGATCTCTTCACCCTGCCGCGGAACCGCAGCTCCAGCCGCGCAAACGCGGCGCTTCTGAAGATTCCTGCGCCCAGAAAATTTCTACACCGATCGATTTGAAGTGCTGATTGGAGATCTGTTGCCACAAATTCTTTCAGAATTCTCTGAATCCACAACAGAGATTGATTTTTTTCCCCCCACGTAATCCGGGGGCGGTTCGAGTTCTAAATCTCTTCTTTTTACTGTTTTTGCTCTTAAATCTCTGTTATGGCACCTCCAATTTTTCCTGAAAAAGATTTTGGGCGGATTTTAATTGATCCAAATGGTTATGGACATGTATTTTTAGAACGAATTAGGGCTAGGAACTGGTACACATTGATATATGATAATTCTGAGACCGAGGCGTTTTATTGTCCTGAGTTGGTAAAGATGTTTTACACGCACCTTGACCATGCATCGGTAGATCCACAAGCATACCAGTTCACTGTCCACATGCCTAATGGTGATTTCATTATCACGCTTCCTCTTCTTGAGGAAGTCACTTCTGTCCAAACCATCACACATCACAGCGAGCCTCTCCCTTTGATTGACTATATGACTGTTATGGGGGCTTGCTGTACTGAGCAAGATCGTGGGCTGAAGGCTAGCACCACGTTTAGGAATGTTCATTGCGTGGGACGTTGGATCCTACGCAATATTTTAGGGCTAGACCATACCACGACCTTTAACAGGCCTGTGTTGCAGATTACACATGACTTGATGACACGTCAACGCACGGTTTGTTTGAACAAGGTCATCTTCCACGCTTTACTCACCAACTCTTCCCGCACAAGAGGTGCCAAGTACTCACATCCCATATTGATTACACGTCTGTGTAGGACTTTTCTACCAGACGATGTATTTGACTCATTTGATAGAGTGTTTGTTGCACCGGAGAGACCTACCAGTGCGTACACTAGTTATTTACACGCGGTCTGGACGCCTACTGTCCAGCCCGAAAATGTACCGGTTGAGTCCTCTTCTTCGGAGAGTTTTGATGCAGAAGATGAACCGGAATTTTGGAGGCAGGAACCCCTGTAGAGTCACGAGCTTTCATGTCTACCATATGGAAAGGCCTGAAGAAAATTTTTAGAGGTCAAGTACGGCTGAGGAAGAAGGTGGAGGAGCAATCCTCTAGGCTAGATAGTATTGAGGCGACATTGAGGAGGACACAATCAGCTGGACCCAGTACCACTGCGGGTCCAAAGAGGAGGAGGGAGTGACTTTTTACCTTTACCTATTTCATGCATCATTTCATCTTGCATACATTGGGGACAATGCATGAGATAGGTATGGGGGGTATGTACTAACATAGGACTTTTTATTTTCTTTATAGGATTTTTTTTATTTTTTAGGATTTTTACTTTCTTTTTAGGTCTTTTATTTTTAGATCTTATCTTTTTTCTAGATTTTTCACTTTCTTTTTAGATTTTACTTTTCTTTTAGAAAAAATAAAAAAAAAACAAAAATAAAAACTTTTTGAAATAAGAAACAATGTTTTGATCTATTTTTAAGAAAGTTAAGATGTATCTTAGAGATTAAGAAAGCCTTAATTATGACATCTTAAGCCTAGTTGAAGTAATAGATCTTGTTTGAAGTTATAGGCTAAGTAAGTAAAATTGGTGAGATATTTTTATCTTGAGTTTTTTGCCTTAATAATATGCACTTCACACTTACACATTTCTTGGGATGGAAACAAAGACAAAAAATGCCATATATATAAAAATAAAAAAAAGAAAAAAAAGAAAAAAATATATATAAATAAAACATCACCTATTAAGCTGGATAATTGTGCCTCAAGAAGCATGATTACTCACGCCTAACGGTGATCTCACTTATTAAGCTGGATAATTGTGCCTCAAGAAGCATGATCATTCACGCCTAACGGTGATCAAAAATAATCCCCTTTAGTTATGTGGCCTTTTCTACTCGAGACCTTAAACCCGAGGGATGTTTTCTCATCTGGTGCCCTAAGACCTTCTGGTTTGGGAGTCATCAGTTAAAGGCTCGTTACAAGGGTAGACTAGAAAGCCTAAACTAAGGGAAGAAAAAGAAAAAGAAAAAAGTATATAAATAAATAAATAGCTTGATGGTTGGAGTTGAAATCCCAGAAATCTTCACTTACACGGTGTGCATACTATCTAGGTTTTATGAAGGATAAAAATATTCAATCCAATTTTGAATTCTTACCTTAATTAAAGACAAGATCTGGCATGGATACTAAGTTTAAGGAAGAATGATTATAGGTGGACTTATGACCTAGGATCACTTATATTTTTGCGAAAATAGTTCGTAAACTTGTCTCTCTTTCAAAATGCGTTTTCAAAATACTAACATTTGTCTTCTTTCTTTATGGATTTTGTGGGTGTAATCCGCTGAAAACCCTCAGGAGACAACACTCCTCCTCTAGGGTAACCTAGAGGTTTAACGGCTTGTTGCACGTGCTCAGTGCAATCGCGTCACCTGCGAAAGTGGTGTAATAAAATTGGTAGTATAGTTTTTTCTTTTCTTTGTTTTGCTCGGGACGAGCAAAAGAATAAGTGTGGGGGTGTGATTGGTATCCAATATTGCATATTTTACATCATAATTCTCATGCATATTACAAATAAATATGTGATTTTTACTCCTCTTCTCTACATATTTGCAGGTACACACTTAAAGGAGAGATAGCCAATTAATCACCTTAATTAGTAATAATTAAGTGATTAATCAAAGATTAAAGATAAGAGCCAAGATTTCAAATCAAATCCAGAGAGATCTGCGCGCAACAAACGAAGATTCCAGAAGTCCACGTGGCCAACAACCCCGTAACCAATCAGCAACAGAAATCTGTTGCTGAACGGATTCAGTTGGGCCGCGCCAGCGCGGCAAGGGCGCCGCAGATCTAGGTTGTTATGGCCCCGGATTTTGTGGCAACTACCTGGGCTCTCGAAGCTTCACCTGCAGCCTATAAATACTCCACATGTACCTGCGAGCTGAGACTGAATGGAGAAGAGAGGAGATTAGTTTAGTATTGTAATTTTCATGTATTTTTCTCTTTAGGTTTTGTTCTTTAGATCCCTCTTCTTCTTCCCTAGAATTCAATGTAAAAGAGAGTGATTGTGAGGGAGAGAGCTTGTGTAATCAAGAGTGACACTTGAAGCAACAAGGATTGATCCATCCTCCTTCCTCTACTTGAAGCTTGGTTCTAGTTTATGTGTTTTCTTTACATGCTTTCTTTATTGCTTTCTTTAATTCTTGCAATTTACTTCAAGCTTTGTTTTAGTTCTTTAATGGCTTGTAGCTAATTCTTTCTCCATGTACTAGCTAACCTCTAGCCTTGCCATCTTTACCAACTCATGGGTGATTGCTTTTGTTCATCTTGCAAGTTGTATGATCTTCTCTTCTCCGATGGTTAAACCACCGTCTTCAAAGTGAGAAAGTAATTAGATCAACACGCGAGACGAATTCCAAGCCGATGGAGTGACAACATTAGGCACGCATTCGCTATCAAGGAGTCTAGTAAGTCTTGGCAAGCTAGCAAGGTAAGCTAGTCATGGATTGCTTCTTCTTTAAGTTTCCTTTCCTTTTCTTGTGAATACCACATCCACTTATTGATTTCTTTTCCAACGATTTCCACCATGAACATAGCCATCCTTTCTTTTAGTTTCTTTTGCATTTGATTCACTAAGTTTATAAGCAAGAGAAGAATACTCGTTTGTTCACTTCACTACCACACGTAAAGCTTCCATCGCGAGCTCTCCCTGAGAATCGACTCGGTATAGTCCTATACTATAACGGAGACAAGAAAGGGTACATCAAATACATTCTTATACACATAATAAGTACACCTTCTTAGTCTAATCACATAGTGGCACCATCAACTTTTTATAATACCTCCAAGCATTTTCCATGCTTAGGCTTGATGTGTGAAAACCCAAGGATAAAACTTGTAAAGTCACTTTAAAGTGATTGGAGCCAGAGAAAGTAGGAAAAGTCATTCCACAAAGAAGGATCCAGCAGAAAAGCTAATATAGGAACAAACTCCAAGTAGAATAAATTGCATACCCATAAAAGACCTCTGTCTGAATCATGTCCAGCATTGTAATATAGAATCACCTCCAGGGTGTTCCTCTACATATGGCACATCATACACCTGCATAGAAACAAATTTTTATGAGAGAAACCACATGCTTTCTTGCTTTAGCAAAACATGAAAGGAAAATCAACTTCAAAAAGATAATTAATCATAACTACCTTGCCTTTGACAATTATCCAGCAATCATTCCTTGTATTATGTTGAGAAACCCCCTCCTTTGTGTAAGTTTGTACTGCCTATGTACCAAAAGAACATAAATAAAAGGATATTGAGTATAATTTTAACTATCCCAAATACTTGGGACAAATGGCTTAGTAGTAGTAGTTGTTGTTGTTGAGTATAATTTTAACTATCAACAATTTACCACTGAAGAAGTACCAAAAAGTACAAACTTTAGAGAGTAAGGAAACAAATAAAGAAATATAGACATCTTTCAACCTATCTAACATTGATTTTGCAGACAACATTCATGTCCCAAGTGAAACAATAACAATGGTTGCAACTTGCAAGCATTGAGATTATGAAGTCCAACACTAGAGGGTGCAAAATATCTTCTTTCTGATATTGAAAAAGCCTTCATGCATGTCTTAACATGAAAAATCCCATTAATATGAAATCTTTGACAATTATATTTTAGTCCTTAAACTTTTTTCCCTTAATTTCTTTCTTCCCTGAAAAACAAATGTGATTCGCTCCCTCACTCTTTATTTGAAAGTAGAATATGGCCTTTGAATTGTTCCCATGTTGAGAGAACACAGGACATTCAACAACTTAATAAGGCTGCTCAAAATTTTCTCTTATTTGTTTCCTATTTGTCACCACTGACAGTGCAGTTAACAATAAAAATTAAGGAAACAGAGAAAGCAAGAGGTTCAGCTGTGTACAATAGCAACAAAACCCAGATTCCAGCCAACTTAACTAGTTTGACCACTAATAAGCATGATACAGTAAGATTAACATTTCACTATATCATTTTATCCTCTACATAACTATTTAGATACGAAAGACTTTCCAATTATAATTACTGTTTTCTGTTGTAATTGCCATTGTAGGGCCAATGTGTAGGTCAGAGGGGACAACTGAGATATATACACAAACATTTAGAGCAAAGTTTTGTCCTTCGGGCCCTCACCCAGGCTCCTAAAGGAAAAGGAAGTATGCCTAATATTATTCAGCTTTATTACAAAGCAAATAGCTTAGATTTATACTACTTCCCAGCTCTCTCTCTCTCTCATTTGACCTTCGTCAACAACTCATCAATTGAAACCTTTTATACGCAAAGCACCATACAGGACTGGAATTATTGTGTCATGCTGCCTTGGTACCCTATGAGAGAGATAATTAAGAGTTCAAGTGTTATCCCTCTCCAACATTCAAATCCTCTATAATAACTAAGGACCTGATTGGGTAATTGAAGAGAGAGGAGGACGAGGGAGGGGAAGAGCAAATGAAGAGGGGAAGAAGCTTCCCCTCTTCTTATTTTTTGGTGATTGGTTGGTCAAAAATGGAGGTGAGAAGGTGAGCAGTGGAGGTGATTGAAGAGAGATGGTGGGAAGAAAGACATGGCGGGAAGAAAAAAGAGGGAAGGAGGTGAGCAGAGAAGAGAGAGGGAAAGAAATGGTGGGAAGAAAGAAGAGGGGAGGCGATGAGCAGAGGGGGGGGGGGAATCAATAATTAAAAAAAATAAAAACTTGCCTTGATCCCAATGCTCCAGCAGTGTTCCGACAGTTTTTTGAGGGGAAGTATTTCTTCTCCTCTTCCCCCACCTAAGATCAAGATCAGCTCCAGCTGAGAGGAAGAAACCCACATCCTCCACCAAGCAATCAGCCCAAAGTTGGGACACCCCTCTTCCTCTCTCATGCTGCCAAACAATCAGCCCCTAAAGGTAGGAAGATACTCCCGCATTCCCCTCACACTCACTTCCCATCTATCTCTAAGTTATCCTTCGTCAATAACTTGTCAGCTGAAGCTTTTATAGGAAAATAAAGCGTCACTAGGGCAAGATTATTCAGAGAGACAAAAGTTCCAGTGTTGTCCCTTTTCAACTTCAAATACAATGGACCATTCCCCACATGGAACCCTGTCCTAGAATATGGGACTATGTTTCCATTCTTCATCTCTCTGAACCAAGCTACCTTCTACCTTCAATCTTATCATCAGTCCCCTTCTCTCCAGCCATGTATCAAACCATAAGGAAGTGCATGTTCAATCCCTAGTCGTCCCACTATTGTGATGCACTTCCTTATCGCTCGACCTCGAGGTGGTCTTCATTCTCAATTATCGGGATGTTTTCTGAACATCTCAAAGTGGTCTCGTCACTCAGATATTACTTCTCATCAAATTTTCTTATAGCATAAGTTTCTTACCAGCTTACTTACGATTATTATCCTCATAGGTGATCAAATAACAGCCTATGTATAATGTACTTTGTCAAGTTAACTCCGGTAATGTTGCAATTGGTATGCATACCTTCAAACTCTAAAAAACTTGCAATAACACCCTTATGGTAACCTGCTGTGAGCATTGTTCTCAATGTGTTGTACTGCCATAAAAGACAACCTGTAGAATAGTGCTACCCTCAGATAAGCTGTGATATTTTTTTCTTAATTTGTAGACTTTGGTCTTGATGTCCCGATGTCCACGGTCATAAGTGACCTCCATAAGTTTTTCAACATCAAATTATTGTTAAGGTGCAAGATCATGCTTTGCTTCACCAACATATTTTTCTCTTGCAATCCCAGCCTCTTAAAAGTAAGGTACCTGCTACCACTTCAACGAGGAAGCAAAGAATGGAGTTCTATGATTGAGAAGCCTGTTGAGTCTTTTGGAGCTGACATCCTTATTTCTTTTGAAGCTGATCAACACGGTATATATTTGATGTCTTAGAAGAGCGTACACATAAACTATAGCAGTATAACTACAGATGGTAGATATGCTAGAAGACGCATTTTGCAGATATATGGGGTTTTCACATTGATATATCAATCCTGGATACGTTAGCCTTCGGGATTTCAGGACACTGTGTTGTCGGCAATCAGTAATTAATAACAGTGAAATGTTTACAAGAGCAGTGGTATAACTATCAATAATATCATTGACACCAAAAGTTTAAATAAATTAAAACAAACAACAATAACAAGTATGGAAGATAAGTGAGATATAAGAAACTTAAGTGACATGTGACAAATAACAAAGGCATGCAAACATTATCCGGAACATTGATTTTGATCTTCTTAGCGAAAAATATCCAGAAGACATCATTCTAGAAAACTATCTTTCTACCAGAAGACAGAGAATTAAGAGTTATGAAAAGATAGAGCAACATGATTGAAGGCTGAGGAAGGGGTAGCACAAATAAAATCCAAAAGGCGGAGGTATATGGACAAATTTTTTTTTAAAAAATCAAATATATTCCCAGCTTACATGATCCCTTTTTGAGAATAATCAAATGGTTGTCGATGCTGGGTAATTTTTTAAAAATAAAATTTAAACGAATGTTCGAATTATTTTATTACAATATTTGAAGCTATTAGAGTGAGTAGCAAGTAAGATACTATTGTAATTCTATCTTTATTCAATGTTAAGCCATCTTTTCCTAAAACCCTAACATGGCATGAGAGCGATAACTTTAGGTATCATGTGATCCTTCTTTCATCACCACATGCGCCTTCATCAACTAGCATCATTTTCTTCTTCAAAATCCTAATCGTCATCCATCTACACCATCTTCTTCTTTTTCTTTCTCTTCTTCAAATTTAATGTGATCTGATTTTATATCTAAAAATATTATTGTTCACATTAATAGAATCACAACACTATTGTTCATTGTGAACAATAACCGGGGTACTATTCATCTCCCAAATCTTAGTTGGTAATCTACTCCATAAAAAAAAAACAACCTTAGCTGCCTTCATGTTCCAAAAGTCTAGTCGTCGTTAACTTCTCCTGCTGTCTTTCACCATCAACTGTTGCTGCTGTTGACTCATCATATGGTATTGGTGGTCAATTTGTTGTTGTTGCATATCGATTCGGGCACCAATGTTGTTGTTGTTGTCTTCCTCTACTATTGCCGCTGTGATTATATTCATCTGTTGATGTTGATGTTCTCTCATCTACTGCGGGCAACTAATACTACTGAGTATTGCGTTTGAGAATCTCTCAAAACCTCTATTTTTACTGAGTTTGAAGATCTGTCAGATTGTTCACTTTTATTAAGCTTGAGAATCTCTCAAATCCTTAATTTTTACTAAGTTTGAGGATCTCAAAAACCTCATCTTCCATTAAGTTTGAAACTTTCTAAAATTCTAATCCTATTAAAGGAGATGAATATAACCTTTTATGCAGTTTTCGTCCAAGTATTTGATTTGATTCAAATTCAATTTTCTTTGATTTACAGTTTTGACATCGACATTAATGCTTCAACAATTTGACATCATCATGCTCCAAGTTGAAGGGCAACATTATAATGAGTAGCAAGTAAGGATAATATTATACTTCTATTTTTATTTCATATATATATATATATATATATATATATATATATATATATATATATATATATATATATATATAAAACTTCTGTAATTCCGGAAGGATTCGAGGCCGAATTCTTCCCACTCAAATACAACCCTACGACATCCGAATGTGAGATCCACTTATTGAAGTTGATCTACATTATTTCAAATAACTAAAAATCATGTATCTTGAATAATTTTTGCCCATCCATCAAGTAGACACAAAATGAACAGTCGAAATAGTGAGTTAGTTAGTTTAACTGTGTAAAATATTTAAAATCCAACAATTGGTGTGTGAGGATTTTTAAATGTTTAGATCATGATGAAATGGTCGGATCGAGAATTTGTATGTCTAACACTATTTTAAATATCGGCCGGATCGTCCGAGATATCAGTCGATTTCTCATTTTTCTCTGCTGTCGATGCGATATGGGAAATCTTTCGCCCATATCCTTTGAAGAAAAAGCAACCGATATTTGAAATATCGACCGATATGAGTCGGCGCAAAATCAACTGATATAGATTTATTTTAATTGGGTTCATTTTTTTGAACCCACGCAAACTGGACCCCTCACCCGACTATATAAGTGGGGTTTGCATCGTTGGGGCTCAATAAAAATCGAGCCCTAATTTTTCACCTCTGTGAATTGACAGCGACAACGCTTGCCTCCTTTTCATTCTCCGAGCGCGACGGTCTCATATTCAAAATTAAAGACGCAAGAATTTCATCTCTTTTATTATCTTTTTCATTCATTGATTTTCAGATAAATAGATTATAAAATTTGTAATCTTATATTTTTCAATTCCATGAAATAACTTATTTATTGCACGACCCACGACTGTGTGCAAATGTACATTATTTTTTCCGTCTTTGCGTGCATATTACATAATTTTTATTTGGTAGATATCTTTAACACCAAACCAACTTTTAGTTATCAATATTTCATTATATATAGTGTCCAATATGAATGCCCGATATGCGCACGTATCCCCAATATCTCCCCCGATATCTGATATCCGATATAAAAAAAGCCCCATCTAATACAATCATGATATCCGATATTTAGAACCTTGATGCTAAAGACGTAGATCTAAGCAATATGCTATTTTTGACTGTCCATTTTGCGCCTACTTGATGGATGGGGTAAAGTATTCAAAATACATGATTTTTTATTTTTAGGTACTTGAAATAATGTAGATCAACCTCAACGAAATGGATCTTACATTCGGATGTTGTAGGATTGTATTTGAGCGAGAAGGATTCCACATCAAATTCTTCCGAAATGACACGTCTTTGTGTGTGTGTAAGAGAGGCTAATCCCGATCTAGGGTTTAACTGTCTTTTCCTAAAATCCTAACAGAAGCATACAAGGAAAATTGGAGATATGCGATAAGTTGGGAACTCACTCAACCCGAAAGACCCAAAAGTGGTGAGGATTTACCAACAAAAAGGGACTGAATTTTATTACTAGATTGTTGTCATCAGCATTGTTTGCATATTTGCCGTTTCAATGAGCTTTCACCAGAAACAGTCACTACATCAATCTCTCACGTTTGAAAGAGATTGCACTCAAGCGTGTAGAATTGCATACAAAATGAAGGAAAAGTTGCACCTCATGCACAAGACATCATCGACAATTCTTCAAAGTCTACTAAGCATTTCCATCTTAAGAACCTTAATCACATAAACTTTAGTACACCACGCAAGCAGCCATTTGAACCACATATAGGCACCCACTCCAACTTAATTGTTGCTTTTGAAGTTGGATAAGATCGTTGCATGATATCAATCCCAACAAAATTAATTATAATTCAATTAGAACTCACAAACTTGTCCGCTGACTTCCCATCAATGCTGCTTGTGCCATTGATACCACCAACTTTGAATTTTCTTAGTGGATTGTTATTATCATCCTCAGATTTGCCTTTTTAATCTTTTTTAATGGACATTGTTCCTAGTTTCTAGTACAAAAAAACAGACTGTTCTCTTTGTCTAATAACTAATCTCTTTCTTTATCTAGTATTTGTGTCTGTTTCTTTCTTCAGATCTGCCCTTATTTAATATATTATTTTCCTAAACAAAAGTCTTTCATGTGCCGTATGCACAATTAACAAAGGACACTAATAAAAGTATTAGCTTCCTCTGTATACTTATAATATTCACCGTTTTAGTGATAGCTGAATTCCGTCTCATGTGAGCCCTATCCATAGGAAAGGACCGTAATTTAATTAGGTAACATGAAAACTGAGTGAGTCTACTGGATCAAATCCTTGATAGATTGAAAGAAACAACATGGAAGTAGACCCAACACTACATCCATGAAACGTAAGTCATATAATGGACCTAAGCGAATTTTTTTAACTGAGAACTGAATTGGGTGATCAGGGGAACCATGCATTGCAACAAGATTTAGTTTGAAGATGTGGTTCTTATCTCCATTATGAGGATAATACCCGTGTTTTCTATTGCTTGTGGCCAGATGAAGAGTTGACGCCGAGTGGACTGACAGGTTGAGGTTCTTCTATATCCCTCTGAGTTATCGATTGGATAAGATAAAACACCAGATGTTTCTAGTAGGTTTAAGGCTACATGAATAACTGGAGTTTTTGTGTTTTAATCTTCTTGATAGTTTAGACTGTGATCCACACGACCCTTTCCTAGGTTATTTCTAATTTCACTTCAGAGAAATGTGAATGCACTAAAATACTTCAATTTCCTAGCTGGCACATTGCCCATCGTAAGATGACACCTTTTGGGAATTTTACGTATTTCCTAGCTGGCACATTGCCCATTGTAAGATGACACCTTTTGAGAATTTTACCAAACCACCCTTGTGTTTTTCACGCATCGTACTTCCAATACATAATCACATTGGTGTTTCATGATATGTTTCAATCTGGCATCTCATCCAAAGAGTTCGTAGTTTTATCAAACCAAATGTATATTTGACATGTCTCCAAACACGCCTAGAAAAAATTGACAGGCCAATAGCACGTGGTTTATAAACCCACAAATGATTATATGACCTAAACACCAAGGATCATGATCTTTTAGAAAAGTATAGTAAAAATATAGATCAATTAACTGCATAAAATCAAATCTTGAATACAAAACTACATAACATAGATGTAGACTAATTAAATGAATAACAAGTCAAGTCAAAAATGATTTGGTTTAAGAGAATACTGAAGAAACAAAAATTCTCCAAACATGTTTGTTCAGAAACTCTTGTTCCTCATCTAAATTAATAATTACCTCAGAGAGCAATCGTTAGTGCTTCAATTAAACTGTTCATCATAATTCAGAAAACTCAAGATAAGGATGAGGAACTTACATCTCTCATTGGTATTTCATCGAACAGATGGTGCAAGTGATTGGCCCATCAAAACCACCAGAAAGATTTCATGCTCTCTTTCTCCTCCTGCAAAGATACAATTCCAATTTAACAATTTTCAAGCCCAAATTTTTTGAAAAGAAAATTCAGAAACTTTTTTATTTTTTAAATTTTTTTTTGAAGAAAAGGATCTCGGTTTTCTTACCCCACTCTCTGTTGTGGGCGCACGAGGGGAAGCTATTTTTGTTCGAGGAAATGAAAGGAACGATTTATGTGTTTATCTGATTGGCGTGTTCACGGGCTAGTCTACCCAAAATCTATTGTTTACAAGTTTCACTTTTTTTGTTTACATGTTGGACCTCATAACCTAATAAATTATTTGATAGGAGGCAATTTTGCATATTGAAACATAAAAATATTGCCATTTACATATTTCTACGTGAGAAAAGAAAAAGGTTATTTATCCATGTGCCTTAGATTCCAGTTGATTTATTTACATATTAAGTGAATAATATGTACAGGTCAAATTATAACAAAATTTACAATCGTCAAAAATTTGTTTCTTCATTAAATTATGTTTTAAGAATTTTTGTAAATCACAAGAGTTCACATGACATTTGTTCATTAACATTTTCCTTCTTACTTATTATTGACTAATAAAAGTATCGCCAAGATGTGTATTTACACAACAAAACGTGTATAAAATATATAACTATTGTCTCATCAAGCGCACACCTTCAGATTGTCCATATCAAATAGGAAAATCATAATTACAAGGAAAAAAAGACTTTGCTTAAGTTGGAAGGGCAGGGATAGGTTTTGAAATTTCCAAGTTCCAATCGTTCAAAAGAAAATGAAAAAAAAAAAAAAATCCAGAACCCCTTATTTATATCATAAATCAAGCATATAAATATTTCTGATTTATAATTTTATAGGAGGAAGATAGCAAAAGTTCCAATTGGAGCCTTCCAATGTATATGCAGAAAGAACTGTATTTAGATTTATCATTCTAATGAAATTTCCAAATCCAGAAACTTTTAGCACGGAAAGGAAAATAGAACTAAGGGTGGCTCTGAAACCCCTCGGAAAGGAAAGATAGAACTAAGGGTGGCTCTGATCATTTTTGAGGGGTTTCAGAGCCACCCTTAATTCTATTTTTCCTTTTCGTAGTAAAAGTTTCCAGATTTGGAAATTTCATTAGAATTATAAAATGTAAGCAAGATAAATTAGATAATGCTTAAAAGGAACACACACTTCTTAAGCAGTCACCTAAATTGCTAGGGCAATCAAGTGCTGTGCAATCAAGCACAGCTCGGCTTATCTGTCCCTCCTAGCTCAGTTACAGCTTAACAAATGTAATCAAGATTCAATTACTTGTTATAAAAGGGATAAATTTAAGAAATTTTAGTTTCATAATTTGTCATAATTAAAACCTAATACAACCTTCCCACTTATTACTACCTTTCAGTCTTTGGTCCTCTATCACCATCACTTTCGGTATCTGTGTTGTCACATTAAATTCCCTCCTTTCTTTCCGTCTACTGGTGAATCACACTCAGTCCATGCCTATAGGTTTCTTTTGGATTGTCTTTCGTATCCTTTATAAGCCACCCTCTCTTTCCTGATGTATTATGATAACCCATACTGTTTCTTTCACCATCAATTATTGCTGTCTTCTTTTTAAATATTCCACTCTTCTGTTTATATTTTATTTCTTCTGTGTTTATCTATAGTCTATTAGATTTTTTTTCTTCATCTTCTTTTCTTTATTCTTCTCGTTGTATTTGTTCCTCTTTTTCCCCCTAAGATGTTTATTTGCTCCATTGATTTTTTTTTTCGCATTGTTGATTTATGAGATATCAATATTGAATTCAATGGCGGGTTAATTTATTGCTTGCAACTCCTTCACTTGAAACAAACTTGCTGTGGAAACATTTTTATGTAGATAGAAAGATCCAAAATGATTTGAACCATTTCCTAGTAGGTAATTTTTCCGATATAGAAACTATATCGATAAAATGATTTGAACCATTTATTAGAATAAAGAAAGGGCATCTTGCCTTTTATTATCCAATATTATCCAATGCTGAATCGGCAACTTATGTATAAAAAAGAAGAATTCTTGGATTTGAATAGGAAATAAAACAAAAATTGAAAATATATAAATTTTCAAAAAGAATAAATCAAAAAAACTTTGTTGACAATTATAAATTTTGCAATAAATATATATTGTCTATACAACATTCATAAATACATGCTAATATAGTTATTTCCACATTGAATTGCGATGAGGCACAAAATCATCATCATAATGCCGAGTCGACCGAGTCAACTCCGATTCTCAGTTGAGTCGGCCTCCTCTGAGTTGAGTCGACCAACTCGTGACTCGGACTCGTCTCGGAGCGGGCCGAGACAGATACGACTCGGCCGACTCGTCTCCGACTCGGCCGAGTCTTTGAACCATGTTGCCGACGTTAACTTAGGATTTCCTTGTCATATCTTTGTCCGTTCAGACAGAGTAAAGCTCTGTAACTTTTATTACACATGGCGACCAAAAGCTTTTTCTGTGAGACATGTTGATAAGATAGGCCCGGTAGTTAATTTTCTTTCTTTCTGGTGGGTTGTTAAGTGCCCCTCAAAACACACGCGCCCCCCAAAAAAAAACACGTGCGCAACACATCCCAACTCCCAAACAAACAGAAGCCCCCGTTTTTTATTTAATTCATTTTATTATATTGTTTCCTTCACATTGCTGTCCATTTTGCTGAATTTTTTTTAATACTGTTAGTCATGCATGAATTTTTTCCCCCTAAACTCCTGTTTTCCATGTACTCCTAAATTCTGGTTAAATCAGTTCTGGACTTAATTTGCTTTTCTTTTTGGTGTTTTATTATTTGCACAGATCAGGAAGCGGTTAATATTTATATTAACACTGGGCCGAAACGACAGCGTCACTGGAATTCAGATACTGTTAAGGCTCTTGAACCACAAACATTCAATGTTACTACAAGTACACCAAATGATACTTTTCAGCCTGCTTTTACAAAATCACTCTCAAGATCTGACTCTTCACTTAATGGAGTGCACCAAAGGAGTGAATTGGTAATCTATGGGGATTCTAGGGGCAATTTTTATAAAAAATCTTATTTTTTAAAATAATCCCAAAAATAAACCCCGGCCAAAAATAATTTCAAAAACCAACCTCTGACACGCCACCTAGTTGGACATAGTTTAATTTTATAAAAACTAACACAATGTCGAGAATGATAATGAGCAGTATCTTAGCAATGATCTTGGTTGTAGAAAATCTAAGCATTTCACATGCATGATAAATACAAACTTGACTGAAACTTCATGCTGCGTCCGTATGCCAATTTAGAAGTTTGTACTGTTCCATGAATAGTTAGGATTTTAGCATTCATACCTTTCTCTTAATTGTCTGATTGAACAGATGCATAGCAATGAATACATATATCTTGAGGTTTAAGATGTTTTTGTTTTTGTTTTTAATAAAATGGACCTATTACCCATTTTTGAATCCACTTTATTATTATTCATGACATTGCTGGAAATGCCCTACACAATATCAAAGTTGCAAAGCGAAGTCCTCTACAAAAAGTTGCAAGGTAAAGACCTACAACTGTCAAACACCCTACAACATATTTATATTGCAAGGTGATATTATTGATTTCAACCATACTTGTCTAAGGAACTAAAACACTGTAATCATATGTTATAATGTTCAGTTGTGGATCTATATGTGAGCAGTTAGCATTCTATATCAACATATCTGTGAAGTGTGACCCTATGTAACAACATTAGCTAATCCCCCCTCTGTCCACGCATTCTTCGGATCTCCCTCAGTTCATCCCTCCCTTGTGTGTTTTTGTGCTGAGTCAGTATGTAGCATATGATACTATGGGTCTGTTTGGTTGTCGTAACTGGCCGTAATTCGTAATTATAATTGGTAAAGTCTTTTACAATTGTAAATGAGTTACATGTATGTAAATTTTACGGTGTTTGGTTGATAATATAAAATTGTAAAGTGGGAAAGTGTATTGTACTTTACGGTGTTTGGTTGTCGTAATGTATAAGTCGTAAGTGAAAAAGTTGACCACAAAATTAACTATTTGGTGATTTTAAAAGTTTTAATACTGCAAATAAATATTAAAAAAGTTAAATATTAAAAAATTTTAATATTAATATAAAAAAATAATACAAATTTGTATGACCACAAAATTAACTGTAACTGGGCTGTAAGTGAGTGGTAACTGGGTTGCAAGTGAATGTTAGTTGAGTTACGTAAGTCTTTTACGAATTACGGTCCAAACAAACGCCATAGTTGTAACTGGGTAGTAAGTCATTTACGAATTACGGAGTTTTACGCGAAACAAACGGCCCCTATATAGAATGTCGTCATTCTTTAAATCTTCATTATAGCTGTTTGGAAAGTAGAAATTGGAAAAGAGTGGGAGGGGAGGGCTTAGGGTTCAAGGGCTTGGTGACAAAAAGCACCCACATTATTTTCTAAAGAGAAAAGAATTAAAATATAATAAGCACAAAAAGTTAAAAAATTAGCAAGTAAAAAAAAATCTAAAAATGAAAGGCGTGCTCTATTAATGATTTATATATGAGTTTGACCCTTGTATACAATGATATAAATGTATACTGAAGCATCTTAAGAGAGAGATAATAAATATGTCATTAGTATAATGTCTAAGGATGGTTTGAGAGATTAAAAGACAATAATTAACTTGTTAAGAACTCATCATTCTATCAGTCAATACAATAGCTTATAGTTAATATGAGAATTAAGAAATAAACACTTTTTTTGGGAAAGAGATGAACAGTAATACAAGGATTAAGATGCATCTACAAATACCAAAGCTATGTAATTGCAAAATGTCAAAATGTAATCGCAAAATGTCAAAATGTAATCTTGAGCAGCAAAATTGGCTCGGTTCTTAACAACATAAAAATTATAGAATTAATAACAATAAAAAAATAAAATGTAGAAAAGTTGAATAATTTTTTTTTTAGTTTATACTCAGAAAGATAGGCTCAAGCATCCTAAAAAGATAATTGCTCAATAAGTATACAAATTTAAAGAACAAAATGAAAGTCAATATGAGAATCAAGAAATTTAAGGGACTGGAGGTAGTCTCTCTCCTAACTTACTAGAAAGCCCTGTTCAAGACTTTTGGGTTATTCTGTGTTGTTGCATTAGGCTTTACCAATAAGAGATAGGAAATCAAAGGATTATTATGCTGAGTGAAACCAAAGGATTTTTGGGTACTATGTCGTTGTTGCAAGAGGTTTTACTGGTCATAGGTAGGAAATTGAAGAATACCATGTTAAAGTGAAACCAGAATTGGTTTTAATCTACTTGGGTTGCACGGAGTGAAGTACATGCTTGATGTGAAGAAAGGATTTAATCACTTTGGCCAGCTAAAATAGATTGAAGCCCTTAAAATGGGCATAAGGAGACTTCAAGCCTCTAAAGCAGCATAGAGGCTTTGTACGTCATCTTTGGGCAGAGATGAATTGCCCGCCGGTCTCCATCCTCCCGCTTAAGCAGGGTTCTTTGAGGCACGGCAATGTATGGTGGAGTATCCTGTGAGTTACTGTGGAGATTGTCTCCACAGCTTTTTTTGTTTACTGATTACATGTAACCGATACACACAACCAATCATGGTATCTATTTGAAATCGTGTCAGCACCAGGCAATAAAATTGTTTCTGAACAGCTGAGGTTAATTTGTTTTACTAGTTTTAGATATATCTAGTCACAACACACATTTTTTGCTTTATTATACAAAAAACATACAATGTGGTTTTAAAATTTAGAACCTTTTTCTTTGTATTCTTTCTTTGTAATTATTATGATTTCTTTCACTATATCCTTCACAATGCAATGTCCTAAGGATCTGATTAATATTATGGTTTCTGTTGCAGGATTCCTCAGTAGAGGAAGCCGTAGCAACTAGGAATGCCTTGTACAATCTCCAGTGGCCCACAAACGGTGGTCTTCTAGTGTCTGAGTTCGTTGACCCTCAAGAAGTAAAGATGCAGCTGGAAGCCCCTCTGCAGTCTCCAGTGCCAGTCACGTCTAGCCCCACCACTCCATCAGCTCCTCATTTTCAGCGCCAACCTCAGGCTACCGGCTTCTCGCCCCAACGATCACAGACAGCAGTTACTGCCTCCACCTCCCCTGCCATGTCCGCCTGCACTCTGTAACCCACCTCCGTCCCCCCCAGAAGAAGCCAGATCCACCTATTGTGACCATGGATGATCTCTTTAAGAAGACTAAAGCACCCCGAGGATTTACTACTTACCTTCATTTACCGCCTCCGCCTCCCCGGCCACCTCCACCTGCACTCTCTAACCCACCTCCTGCAAGGGAACGACTTCCGCCACCTCCCGTCTCCCCAGAAAAAGCCAGATCCACCTATTGCGACCCTGGATGATCTCTTTAACAAAAGCCACGCCGAGTATTTACTACTTGCCTTTGTCTGAAGAGCAGGTGGCCGCAAAGCTTCAAGCAGAGCGAGGTAAGCAAGCTTAGGGAGGATATGTAATTCAAGTGGATGCTTTGGGTTCATATGATTTGACGTTAGGGTACTTAATCATATAGTCTTGTGGACGTCGTGGGTAAGTTTTTAGCAGCAGGATAGCGAGTCACTCATAAAGAAGTTTTTGCAGAAGGGAAGCAAGGCTGCTTGTTAGCCTGTGTTCATCTCTGTTGTAGGTTTGGGAGTCTCTGAGGTGGTCATTATGTTTCGAACTTGATCATATATGTGTACTCTTGTTAGACCATTTGATGCTTCTCTGAAATGAAGTCTCTGTTTCATTAGATGTGTAGTTTGTAGATGACTAGATTCTATGTAATGTATCATTGTTGTTTTGTGCTCGTCTAATTAGCTCGCTTTTGGAGACAGCCAGCAATGAAATGGATCAGTTGAACTTTCGGTATTTGAGTGTTCAGAGTGTCCAAAACTATAAATTGTAAGGTGTTTGTTCGTTCAATGCATGAGTTCATTCTTATGGCAAATGTCAACGAAGCGCCAATATCTTTGTTTGTGCTGAATCCTCATTAACTTGGACATCAACGGAAACTACTAACTAAAATACTATCTACTTTAGTTGGATGAGTGCAAGAAAAAGCAAACTATTTTAATTGGATGAGTGCATCAAAAAGAAGCATACAAAAACCACGAGAAGGATGAACTTTCTTACGAGCTATTGTTAAACTTAAAAGACGAAATCCAAGTCCAAGAAAGTTGTATAGATCTAACTACATTAGATCTAATTAATACCAAAATTGTGTAATCAGCTTAGCTTAGTCGTGTCTTCTACTACATAATCACAAACACAACTTTGAGAAATATTCTTATCGATGTTTGGTTTTTGTAGGCTCATCATTAACCTAGATACAACTCTGGTTATGGAAATCACCAAGGAATTTCTATGGTCACTAAATAATGCAAATCATAGAGAAGTGGGCCAAGCGGCTCTCACATTCTGCCTTTAGCATAGGCTTGCAAATCATTTTGACTAACTGGGAGGTCATTCATCTTACTATAGTGATGTGTCCTCATTTGCGAAAGGTCCAACACGGTTTCCATGGCTGACGATGTCACCAAAGGCTAAGGAGATCTCTAAAAGAGACCCACCAAATTGAGAATGAATGTGAAAAGACAATCTAACTCGGAACAAGTTTAAGATGTGAGGCGGCTCCCATATGATATGTTCTGCTCATGCAGTTTTCACGGTAAAAATTCAAAAACAAAAATAAAAACTAAAAGAGAACAAAAAACAAAAAGGAGGAAACAATCCAAGCATGATGGTTTGAGACTATGAACTTTCAAATACTTTGCAGTATCTACTACCTATTAGGGCACTTCATTATGAATCCAGTGTCCAATGAGAAAAATATAGATTTCTCCCCAAAATAAAGAAAGAAAAGGAAAAAAACTAAACAAAAAACAATGTTTTCTCATATAAAGTAAAGAAAACAAAATATTAATAAAGCTAGATTCAAAAGGCAACAAAATGTTAACTAAATGATCAAGATCGTAATATCCTAGTTTCTTAAGTAACATTCCATATTATTTCCAAAATGCTTTAATTATTGTAGAATTCAATTGTAATTAACTGAACTTTTCATTTTCTCACATGCCTTACTTAGTTAGACTTTTAGATAAGTGCACACACATCTCAATTGAGATGATTTGGGTCAAGTTGTCATGTTAACGAGTTTGGATCCAACTATATCCAAATCCAAACACAACAAGATTTCAGATATGATGTTTAAATTCAAACCCGACCCCAAATATACGATAAAAATCAGTCATGTTATGCTACAAAGATCTGGCAATAAATACCTTTTCTCTGCTACAATATTGTTAAAATTTTCCAATGTTTCTAAGATCGCTGCAACTCTTGCATGTGAGAAATCCCCGACTGTAAACTTTTCAGCAACATTCTTCACTGCAAGCAAGCTGTACCCGGGTTCCTTCTTCAGCCCACTGCCCTTCAACAACTTACGCGTCTCTGCAACAGCATCCCATCTCCCATCCGAAGCATACAAATTTGACAAGAGAACATAAGGTGAACTTGAGCTTGGCTGAAGCTCCAGTAGTTTCCTTGCAGCCCGTTCACCAACCAAAACATCCCGATGAAGCCGGCATGAAGAAAGCAAGCTACCCCATATAACTGGATCGTTCCCAAAAGAAGACGTATTGACATAACCTTCAGCATCCTCCAATCTGCCTGCTCGGCCCAGCAGATCGATCAAACAAGAGAGATGCTCAATCTTAGGAGGAATCCCATAAGTTTCTTTCATAGAGTTGAAATAAGTCAGACCCTCATCCGCTAACCCTGCATGACTGCAAGCTACAAGAAGCCCGATGAACGTGACATCATCTGGTGTCACTTTCCTCGCCTTCATCTGCTCAAAGGTTTCAACAGCTAATCTCCCAAGGCCATGGTTTCCAAGTGCAACTATCATCGTGTTCCAAGAAATCAGATTCCTGTTAGGCAAACTCTGGAACAAAGAATTTGCATACCCAATTGAGCCACACTTGGCATACATGTTGACAATTGCGTTACCAACTCCAACATCAAAAGAGATCCTTGTTCTAATGAGACGGGCGTGGATATGTGCACCGTAACAAAAATAAGCAAGCTCAGAACAAGCAGCCAAAGCACTGGTCAGCGTGAAGTCATCAGGATTCACACCAAGGATACCTTCCATCTCTTTATAAAGCCTCAAACCTTTGGCATGCTCTCCACAATGCGAACACGCAGAAATGTATGTATTACATGTTATGACATCTTTCTCTTTGATCGATCCAAAAGCTCTCTCTACCTCTGTGCTCGAACCACACTTTGAGTACATAGTCAAGATTACATTGCCAACAAAGGCTGTGACATCGAGCCCAAGCTTGATAGTTTGGCAATGTAGTCCTGCGCCTGTCTCCAGGTCCCTTTTTTCGGTGCAAATTCCAAACACAGCCACATAAGAAAATCGATCTGTCTGGAAGCCTTGTTGCCTCATAAGTTTGAACAACTCCAACCCCTTCTCCACTTGTGAATTCTCTGCAAAACCTGTGATCATTGCATTGTAAGAGATAGAGTTGGGTTCTGCCAAATTGTTGAAGATGGAGAATGCATTGTCAAAGCAACCACATTTCATGTACATTGACATGAGCGAGTTGGAAACAAAAGAAATATTATTGTAGCCTCTTTTGAGCGCATGAGCGTGAACCTGCTTGCCCTGGGGCAGGGCTGAAAGGCTACCACATGAACTGAGGATGCTAGCATATATGTACTCATTGGCTTGGAGTTTCATTCGAGTGAAGAAATCAATGGCCATTGTGTGTCTGCCAGCCTGATCATAGCCAGCAATTAGAGCTGACCATGAAATGAGGTTCCGTTCACGCATACCATTAAAGATTCTATGTGCAGATTCAAAATTGTTGCACTTGGCATACATGTTGATTAGGTGATTGCAAATGAAGAGATCATCCTCTAAACCCATCTTGACGAGAATAGAATGGACGGAGAGGCCACTTTTGGAAGCCCTGGTCCTCGAACATTGTTGCAGAAGCCCACCTAGCTTCTGGAGGATCATGTCCACTTGGGAATGTATTTCGGTAGTTGAAGTTGAAAACATGTATTAAAATGCTCCTGAGAAAGATAATAAAGCAATCATGCTTCATGAAAAATTATGACATTTTTTACTCCTTTTTTAAAAGCATTGAAAGCATTATAGGAAAACACTTCATTAGGAAGCATTTTTGTACCAAATACTTAAGAATTTATAATACATGTTTTTGTTGATCATGGGAACTCATGCAATCCAAGATAACTGTTGGTTTTGGATGGAGTCTAGAGTTACGAAAAATAAACCCCATAAAGATATGTATGCAGGCATGTACGCGTATGTAGTCCAATTTTTCTCTGTTAGTAGAGTCAAGTAGCAATTGACTCTACTATGTAGAGTCAATTAGCATAGTAGTCAATTAGCAATATTGTTTGTCTAGGTTTGTCTTTCTGTTAGAAGCTTGTAATAGAGTCCATTGGCAATATTGTTTGTTTTCCGGATGTTATAATGTTTTCAATAGCTTTTCTTTGTGGGCATTGCGTGCCAAATTTTAGATTATGAGATGTTCTGGAGGCATAAGCTTATAATTGGTAAGCACTGTGATTGCATTCAAAAGTTAATCAATAGACTCGCTGCACTTGAGGTCTTTCCAAATTAGACCTTTAACATTAGATCTATGGCTTCTTTCTGGTAAATAAAAACAGAGATCCTGACTTGTTAACAACTATGCTAGAGTAAGGATGACAACATGTTCAGTGGATAAAAATAGTACAAAGAATTACTGGTTGGATACTGATATGATATTGGCGCATTATCCTGCTTATTGTCTAGCAATACCCATATCCTAAGTGTTTGTGCTATACAAAGGGGCCGTTTGTTTCGCGTAAAACTCCGTAATTCGTAAATGACTTACTATCCAGTTACAACTACGGCGTTTGTTTGGACCGTAATTCGTAAAAGACTTACGTAACTCAACTAACACTCACTTGCAACCCAGTTACCACTCACTTACAGCCCAGTTACAGTTAATTTTGTGCATACAATATTATTTTTTTATATTAATATTAAAAAATTTTAATATTTAACTTTTTTTAATATTTATTTGCAGTATTAAAATTTTTAAAATCACCAAATAGTTAATTTTGTGGTCAACTTTTTCACTTACGACTTATACATTACGACAACCAAACACCGTAAAGTACAATACACTTTCCCATTTTACAATTTTATATTACCAACCAAACACCGTAAAATTTACATACATGTAACTCATTTACAGTTGTAAAAGACTTTACCAATTACAACTACGAATTACAACCAGTTACGACAACCAAACAGACCCAAAGATAAGCACAAAATCTTGTTAAATCTCAAAGAATAAAGAGGATCTCTGAATAAATCTATAAGTGCCATTGTTATATTGAAAAATTCCATCTCCAAGAACAATATTACCATAGTGATCTCCAACTTGCTAGTTGAATCTTCTTCATTTCCTACATGCAAAGAATAGGGATATCCAGCTCTGTACTAATTCTAGCATTCCATCCTCCTAATGTATCAGATATACGTAAGATAACCAGGATCAAATTCTCAATAAGGGGGTTTTCATAAAATTCAAGCTTTGGAAGTATGTGCTCATCATATTGACATGGGGTTGTGATGACGCTAACCAATAAAATCTTTTTCATACAGGATTGTCGTGAAGTACTAATACTAGTTTATAGGTTACTGGGAAAATTGGACTACATACGCGTACATGCCTGCATACATATCTTTATGTATGAACTTATTCTTTATGCATGAAGCTTCTAACAGAAACAATGAGCAAACAACAGCAGGAAAACCTAGGTACCCTTAAAGATTCAAAGGTCAGGCCAAAACCTCTGAACTTATTCTCCATAATCTTAACCAATCGTTGAACCAACTCATTAACCATCTCTGGAGTAAGATGTTAATCCAGTCACCGGAACCACCATGCCTAAATAGCATGCTGTTGTCAAGTACTCCATGCACCATCTCAAAGTTCTCAAATCCACACACCAGAGAAATGCTCTCTGTCACTACATCCTTTCTTTATTAGATGTAAAGGGGCAACCAATGAACTCTGCCAATCTCTTCAATTCAGCCACAGGATCTTCCATCACCTCTTCATATCTTAAAAACAAAACTTTATGCTTGTAAGTTTCAAGACTAGCCTTCCAATATCCGAGCACATTATTCCAGTAAGGCCCAAAAACGGAAAGCCTGTTACAGAACCGATCAAAGCCAACCTCAAGTGGCAAGGGCTCTCCACCAGAGTTCACTCGGATCTTGTTAACAAAGTGGCACAGGGAACAAAGTTATCCTTAGGATTACGACATAGACAATTCAGCAACCAGACTCAATAATGGAGTTTAGTAGGGAATGGAATGAGATGTGGGTAGCAAAAATTCTCAAGGAAGGGAGACAATCCAAGTTCGGTATGCAATCTTTTGCATACAGTTGGCTTAGGAACAGAACACAATGGTGAGGGTTGAGGACAGATAAGGGCGGAGGGGACCAAAACTGGTGGAGTTACAGCGGTTGACTAAGGTGAAGATGAGAGATTTTAGCGAAGTAGTTCCTGATTTTGGGAAGGTAACAAGAACTATATCATCAGGTCTGGCCTTGAATAATTCTTGGGCTGCCATTGTGCCAACAAAGACGGGCATGGTCCCAAACCAGCCATTGTGGATGTGATGTTGGCCTGCAGAGCATCCATCAACTCGTGGGAGGGATAAGCTGATAGGTGTTCTGTGTAGCGTTGATATGTTCTTTGGCGGATCTCTTGCTCACCCTCTGGTTGAGCAAAAGGCAAGCATTTGGAGAGGGGATAGGATGGAGCCACAAAAGGAGTGCAGGTGAAATAGGAAAGGCGATGGAAGATATAAAATGAATGGTTATGGTCAGTAAAGTTATTGCAAGAACCTGCAGGAAGACTTGCAACAAGAAGCAGCTAAAAATTTCACCTTAACGATCCAAACTTGAGATGGTAATCAGGTGATGGCTGTTAGAGATTTGGGAAGGACATGCTCAGATTTGCCTTTATAATCTTTTTAATGGGCATTGTTCCTAGTACTAGTACAAAAAAAAAAGACTATTCTGTTTGTCTAATACTTTATCTCTTTCTTTGTCTAATATTTGTCTGTTTCTTTCTTCAGATCTGCCCTTATTTAATATATTGTTTTCCTAAACAAAAGTCTTTCATGTGCAGTATGAACAATTAACAAAGGACACTAATAAAAGTATTAGCTTCCTCTGTATACTTACAATATTCACCATTTTAGTGATAGCTGAATTCTGTCTCATGTCTTTCATGTGCTGTATGCACAATTAACAAAGGACACTAATAAAAGTATTAGCTTCCTCTGTATACTTACAATATTCACCGTTTTAGAGATAGCTGAATTCCGTCTCATGTGGGCCCTATCTATAGATCAACCTTAAGGGTGGTAATTTAATTACGTAGTGTGAAAACTGAGTGAGTCTACTGGATCAAATCCTTGATAGATTGAAAGAAACAACATGGAAGTAGACCCATTACTTGGACACTAAAACATCCATGATACGTAAGTCATATAACGGACCTAAGCAAAAATAATTTAACTGAGAACTGAATTAGAAAATCAGGGGAACCATGCATTGCAGCAAGATATAGTTTGAAGATGTGGTTCTTATCTCCATTATGAGGATAATATCCTGGTTTTCTATTGCTTGTTGGTCAGATGAAGAGTTGACGGAGAGTGGACTGACAGGTTGAGGTTCTTCTATATCGCTTTGAGTTATTGATTGGATAAGATAAAAGATCAGTTCTAGTAGGTTTAAGGTTACATGAATAACTGGAGTTTTGGTGTCTTAATCTTCTTGATAGTTTAGACTTTGATCCATGCGACCTTTTCATAGCTTATTTCTAATTTCACTCTAGAGATATGTGAATGCACTAAAATACTTCAATTTCCTAGCTGGCACATTGCCCATTGTAAGATGACACCTTTTGGGAATATTACCAAACCATCCTTGTGTTTTTCATGCATCTTACTTCCAATACATAATCGTTTTGGTGTTTCATGAAATGTCTTTAATCTGGCATCTCATCAAAGAGTTTCTAGTTTTTATCAAACCAAATGTATATTTGATATGTCTCCAAACAAGCCTAGAACTAATTGACAGGCCAATAACACGTGGTTTATAAACCCACATATGATTATTTGATCTAAACACCAAGGATCGTGCTCTTTTAGAAAAGTAGAGTAAAAAAACATAGATCAATTAACTGCATAAAAATCAAATCTTGCATACAAAACTACATAACATAAATGTAGAGTAATTAAATGAATAACAATTAAACATCTAGTCAAGCAAAATGATTTGGCTTAAGAGAATATTCAAGAAACAAAAATTCTCCAAACATGTTTGTTCACAAACTCTTGTTCCTCATCTAACTAATAATTACCTCAGAAAGCAATCATTAGTGCTTCAAATAAACTGTTCATCATAATTAATAAAACTCAAGATAAGGGTGAGGAACTTACATCTCTCATTGGCATTTCATCGAACAGATGGTGCAAGTGATTGGTGCATCAAAACCCAGAAAGATTTCGTGCTCTCTTTCTCCTCCTGGGAAGAAACAAGTCCAAATTAACATTTTTCGAGCCCAATTTTTTTTTTTTTTGAAAAGAAACTTCAAAAATCTTTTATTTTGATTTTTTTAAAGAAAAAAATCTCGTTTTTTTTACCCCGCTCTCTGTCGTGGGCGCGCGAGGGGAATCGTTTCTTCAATTTAGATTATGAGATGTTCTGGAATGTATAAATTTATAATTGGTAAGCATTATGATTGCATGCAAAAGTTAATCAAAAGACTGGATGCACTTGAGGTCTTTTCAGATTAGACCTTTAATATTAGATTTGTGGCTTCTTTATGGTAATTAAAAATAGAGATCCTGACCTGTTAAAGACTATGGCAAAGTAAGGATGATACCATGTTGGGTGGATGAAAATAGTACAAAGAATTAATGATTTGATATTGATATGATATTGGCATAGTTATCCTGCTTATTGTCTTGCAATACACATATGTTAAGTGTTGTTTGCTCCATAAAAAGATAAGCACAGAAACCTATTAAATCTCAAAGACTAAAGAGGATCCCTGAATAGATCTATAAGTGCCATTGTTATACTGAAAAAATACATCCCCAAAAACAATATTACCATAGTGTTATCCAACTTGCTACTTGGATCTTCCTCATTTCCTACATGCAAAGAACAGGGATATCCACCTCTGTACTAACTCCAATATTCTGTTCCCCTGATGTATCATATATACATGAGATACAATCACAAATCCAATATTGTAATCGGGAACAAATTCCCAATAAGGGTTTTTTTCATAAAATTCAAGCTTTGGAGGGTATGTGCTCATCATATTGACATGGGTTTGTGACGGGCGCTAACCAATAAAATCTTTTTCATACAGGATTGTCGTGAAGTACTCCTATACTAGTTAAGAGGTCACTGGAAAAATTGGACTACATTCGCGTGCATGCCTGCATACACATCTTTATGGGGGGTTTTTTTAGTAATCTCCAGACTCCATCCAAAACCAACA
Organism: Agave tequilana; assembly: GCA_038442645.1. NCBI lineage: Eukaryota > Viridiplantae > Streptophyta > Magnoliopsida > Asparagales > Asparagaceae > Agave > Agave tequilana. The sequence continues at coordinate 29,417 of JAVJIF010011772.1, read as the reverse complement.
GTTATCTCGGATAGCCTAAGTTCCCATAATCAACAAAGACATGTATTATAAATTCTTAAGTATTTGGTACAAAATTGCTTCCTAATGAATTGTTTTCCTATAATGCTTCCAATGCTTTTAAAAAAGGAGTAAAAAATGTTTAAAGGGTTCAGGGAATTTAGAAAATACAGTCATAAAATACAGTCATAGATGGAACATGTAGAGAGGATAGGTTGCATGATTCTCAAGATAGCTTTCAAGGATTTGATGAGGGGAAGGTTGTTGCTTAAATCGATCGCATAGTAATAAGATCTTAGCTTGAATTTACATGTGAGACTTGAGTGGAGCTAATAGAAACCTAAACTCGATGAAAATTTAGGCAGAGAAAGGTTCCCTTTCAAAGTGTTTATCCAAAGAGAGAGTGGATATTGTAAACTAAAACTACTCAATAAATACCAAAATTAGGAAATGAATTGTAACGTCCTTGGTCACTACCCAATTCCATGTTATTCTCCGAGTAAGAATGGATCAACCAAACATAAAATTAGACAAGATGGGCTCAAAAGACAACCATTTGAACAAGGTACAAAAAAGATTTTGCAGTATAAAAAAGAGCAAATTCTTGACCCCTGCTTTAAGGTTTTCAAGCCTTAAGAAGACTCTTGACATATGAATCCAAAATTGACCCAGTTCATCAACCATTAATACATCCAATAGTTTCTACTTCTCACAGAGCGTTAAAATTCACTGCATTCTAACTTAGAGCTGACCTCTTAGTTATCAATGCAAGAGCCAGCAACAACTTTTTTTTATGCATTCAAGAGTTTAGATGAAGCTGGTGAATGGGCGTAGATTTCACTCTATCGAGTGACCAAAAGCCCTATGTCAAAAAATCCGATCCATTTATAAATGGCACGCCATGTGCACTAATCTTAAACCACAACCAGAATACCTTTTGTCAAAAAGTCTTGATTTTTTTCAATTTTTCTCACAAATTTCAGTCCACGGTTTCTTATATTCTCTCAAAGCATAAAAATAACATGTCAAAATCTTAAATAATACATCTATCAACAATAGATTCAACAAAAAGCAGGACTTTTCATCTCAATTTCATCTCCAGACATCAGATCTCAATTCATTTCAGATAACCATGAAAACAATAAATAAAAAAACGCTACGGTATTAGATCTACAAATAACAGGACGATGGATGTTACATGTAACGAGATATTATCATCAGAACACACAAAAAGAACAGAAAGAGATGAGATCAACTAAAATAAATAAAGAAGATTTAAGAGAATATTTAAGCAAGAGATCGAGAAATCTTACTTCTGCCCATTGTTGATCACGGAGGCGGTGAGCGAACAGAAGCGGCGGCAGAGACGTTAACAAAGGAGGGGGGCCATCGAGAGGTTCATTTCAAACTAGTAGAAACCCTGGATGGAATGCGAGTTTTATTGTGGGCCGCCAATGGGCTGGACTGTTGCCTTGCAATAGGATGTCTTTTAAAACTAGTATACCACTTTTGCGAGTAGAAACCGACTGAATTCCACCGATGAAGAAGAGGAAGAAGGAGGAGAGAGGGGAGGAAGAAGAAGAGGAGGAGGGGGGAGTGTGGAGAAGGCTGGAGGGAAGAGAGGAGTGCTGCTACTCCCGGCTGCTCTCTCTTGCTCACTTTCTTTGCAGATAAAAATAAATAGATAGACGAACGTACAAAGTATGTGAAGAGTCACAGGAGAAAATCTCTCTTCGATTGATTTTGATTAAAATTAAATGAAACTAGTATACCGCCATTTTCGGTAGAAAATTGATCGATCCGTCAGGAGAAAGATGAGGGAAAAGAGAAAGAAAAATGAGGAAAAATGAAAGGAGCTGAGAGAAGAATAAGAAGGAGAGGATTGACATTGCTCTTTTTCTCGCAGATGAAGACGTACAAAATTTCTTTATGAGTCATGATAGAAAACATTCCTCCAGTCGATTTTGATAAATAAACCAGCATACCACCGTCGGGTTGTGTGAAACCGACCGGCGACAGTGGTGAGAGGAGAGGGGGGGGGGGGGGGGAGAAAAGAAGAGCTAGAGAGAGGGAGGGGGGAGAGGGGAGGAGGGAAGAGGCGGAGAGTTAGAGAAAGGGAAGGGGAAAGAGGGAGGGAGAGGTAGAGAGAAAGTCGAGAAACGGTCGGACAAAATTTGTGAAGAGATCACATGAGAGAACCTCTCCTCGGTCAATTTTAATAAATAATAGTAATAATAAGAGTACTTTTATTTAGGGCCTGTTTGTTTCGTTGCAAAACGTCGCAAGATGTAAGTCGTAAAACGAGAATGGAAAAAGTGAACTGTAGCAGAGAAAATATATTGCGTTTTACGGTGTTTGGTTGATAAAGTGAAGTGTAAATAGAAAAGTATATTGTATTTTACGGTGTTTGGCTGATAAAGTGAAAGTGTAAATGGTAAAGTATATTGTGTTTTACAGTGTTTGGTTGGTAATGTAAAAGTGTAAGTGGAAAAGTTGACCACAAAATTAACTGTAGCAATGATTTAAATATTATAAATACTATTAAATTAAATTTACTATTGCAAATTAAATTGTATTAATAAATTTGAGATAAAAAATTAATAATCTTAATATTTTATTTATAACAATAATATTAATAAAATATTAGTATAAATAGTAAAATATTACTAAAATATTAACTAAATAAATAATATAAAATTTGAAGAAAATCTAAAGAAACATTTATAAAATTTTAAGAATACTAATAAAATATAAATATTAAAAAATCTTACAAAAATAATAAAATATAGTTATAATATTATAATATTAAAAATACTTGAAAATTATTATAATATAAATTTTATTATAATATTATTGTAATATTATAGAAATATAAAATTAAGTAAAATATAATTATAATTTAATAATAAATTATCATTATAGTATTATTATACTGAATTATTATTACAATATTAACATAATAAAATATTAATATAATAATAAAATATATTATGATATTAATAAAGTAATTTTTTATATTAAAAAATAAATAATTAAATATATAGTAAAATATAATATTGTTATACTAATAAAATATTAACTATAAATAAAATAATAAAAAATGGAATAAGTATTAATAAAATAATAAAGTATTAAATAAAATATTAAATAAAAATATTAAATTAAAATAGTAAATATTAAATATTAAAACAATATTAAAAACAAAAAAAAATTAAAGATTAAAAATATAAAATAGTTAAATAATTAAATAAGAAATTGAACACTATTTAAAATATTAAATATTTAATAATATTAAATTATATATTGATTATTAAGTAACTGTTTTGAACTATAAGTGTACTACAAGTGAGAGTTACAGGACCACAAAATTAACTGTAGCAACTGCAAGTGGGAAAATATGAGTGTAAAAGTGAGATTTACATGACCACAAATTTAACTGTAGCAACTGCAAGTGGGAAAAGAAGAGTTGCATTTTACAACTTGTTTTTCAGCGAAACAAACAACGGAAAATGGAAAAGAAGTTATACGACTTGCGTTTTACGACAATTTGCGGCGAAACAAACACGCCCAAATTAGGCATACTTCTTATATTATTCTTTCAAATCTTGATATGTTCAATTTTCCTAAAATTGGTTAAGCTATTTTAAGCTTACGACTAAAAGATGAATACGGTTTAAATGAGCATGCTAATATAAGAAATAACAATATGAAACTTACAAACGAAAACAAAAACATTTTGAGATACAGAACAAGTAATTTCTCCATCTTCTCTGAGTGAGATATAGTAAAAATCTGAGAACTACAGGGGGTCAAATAGAGAAGAGAAAATTGTAACTGATTAGAAATAAGAATTTTAGGTTTGATTTCACTGCGTTTTAAATTCAAACCACCATTATATACATATATATTAAGAAATTTGTCAATCCCCATTACACTTTGAGAATAAAAGACTTATTTCTTCTCTTCAAACTAGGTGCCTTATTTTTCTTTTTCTTAGATAGATACCCCTCAAATCCTCCTGTTTGGCTAAGGGTGAAAGTGAGGAAATAAGGAAACGAGGAAGTGATAATAGTTCCCTTTGGAACTTGAGAATTGGTTAGTAAGTTTTTCGATGATTGGATGTTGTTGGGAAGTGTAGTTTGGAAAATGTTATGTCTCTTCTGGTGTTTGGATTATAATGTGAAAGTGAAAGTGAAAAAGTTGACCACAAAGTTGACCGCAAAATAATATTAAAATAAAAATTAATTAAGAAAAATAAAAAATGGACTGTAATTAGAATGCAAGTGAAATTTACATGATAAAAAATTAACTGTTTTGCGCTACAACTTATTACAAATGAGATTTACATGACCACAAAATTAACTGTAGCACTATGGAAATGAGGAAATGGTTGTGTAAAAGAGAAAATAGAAAAGAAAAAGGGGTTTTCTTATTTTCCTTTTCCGGTGTTTGGATAGATACCGAAGTGATTAATTATACTTCCCCATTTCTTTACTTCCGCCCACTTCCTTCAAACCAAACACCCCCGTAAAAAAAAACATAATATAAGCAACAAAATTCCCAGACGTAAATGGTGATATGCAGGAACAAGATGACCGTAAAGTACTCGAACAGGAAGAGACAGATGTGGTGTTCAGCGTGGAAGTGTTCGATGTAAATGGGCACTCGAGCGAGTCCCATTCTCAGTGGGCAAAGCCATGGCCGCTGCCTCATTGACATGCCCAACACATGCTCGACGTATTGCGCCAGAGAGGCCGTCTGTGGACTCAGCACCGCCATCCGGGCTACCGCCAGCTCCAAGCGAGCTCAAATTCAATGTCAATGCGAGTGTCGGCCGAGATTTCAGCTCAAATCAATTCAATGGAGCACCATCATCCCTCATCCATGAAGTTATATTTTGACCCCCTCACATCCACAAATGCTTCTGGATTTGTTTGAGAGCTGGAATTTGACTTCAGAACTAAACTAAAAAGAAAAAATTACATAATTTAAATCCAGAAGAACGTTGATTTTCTACCGTAACAAAGACTTCAGCTATCGATCAGTCATTGGATGCAAGAAAGAGCAAACAACTTGCCCACAATGTTTGCAGGAAACCACAGAACAAAAAAGCCTCTAGAAAAAAATTTACAATCGTGCTAAACAAGATATATTTACTTCTGAAGTCGACTCGGATGGCAGAATAGAACAAAGTTTAGCAAGACCATTTCTAGATCACAGATTTAGCATTGCAATCAGTTAACTGACAGAAATAACCAATGTCATTCAGAACTTCCCCTAACAATGTGATACATGTACCAATAAAGCCTTCCCAATCATTAGACACAAGGGCCCCTCTAAAGACTTGCAATAATTCACACTACTTTTCTTCAAAAAATATGACATTAGGAAAGAATTATTAGATGATTAATTACCTTAAAAGCATCAGGGAGAACCTCTGGTATTGCCATCCATATCATTCACCCAGCAGTAGAAAAACTACAGGAAGAACTCTTTTAAGCCAGATGATTGCATGATTAGGCTATATCAATGGTTTGGAATAGAAAAACAAATCAACTGAGAGATCTCATTGCCAAAAGTAGTCAGTAGTAGGTGCATTATTAGCTGATGGCAGAAACCATGGTTTAACATCTCGGTATCGCTATTATTGGCAAATGGTTTTGTTATCAGTATAGTTAGTGTCGCCTGTCAAAATCAGAAATATCAGCCGAGATATCAACTGATATATCAAGCAATATTAATATCATATTGGCACCTCAAAACCTGATAGGATACTACCGATATATTGGAATCGCTCAACATTTGAAACCATGATAGAAACTCACTTGGAACATGTAACTGCACTACTTCCAAAGCAGCAAAAGACAGAGATTTCCAGGTTATTTACATTAATCACTCATTTATGACAAAACTGACACAAACATAGAACTCAGGGCTTTTCAACGTCCATAAAATGAAAGTGGTGATACAAAGGATAATGAAGATGTAAATATGAATATATATAAAGAAAATGACCACATCCACAATTTGCCTCCATTTCTACCTTACACTATGGAAATCAAAACATAATAGGAAAAATCTGTGTTATAATGCTTGCTAAATAGAATTTGGAAGATTCTCTATTGGATTCAATCTTGCACAGGAATGAGCCATGGAAAGTCCAATAAACATAAATCTGGTTAACATTGTCCAAATATTAAGCTTATGGAGAGAGATTTCTAACTACGATATAGTCCTGGCATGGTTGAAGTCTAGCCTGCATCCATCCTACCAGAAAAGGATCCTCAAGATGATGAGACAACAATAAAAGTTGTAAGGAAGAGAACATCTAGAAAGAAGTGTTGGGGAAAAATATAACACCCCACAACATTGCGTTCTGTGGTGAAACACCACGAGATGCAAGGACCATGCTTACAGCTAATCCTTCAGGGATGTTGTGCACAGCTTAGTCCTTTAGAGCCCGCAAAGGATACTCCAACACCAGAACCCTCTCCAAAAGAATGGAGTGTCATTATTCCAATGACGAGAACCACTTTACTTGCATCAGCACCTTTTATGTCCAACATGCTTACTTCTCCATATTGTTCAAGAAACTGGACAGAAAGCAACAAGATGAAGAGGGGTATTTTAGCATCAAATGTCAGATGGTCATTACACCATATCAAGAACAAAGGTTGCATCAAATAAACTACTCAGTTGATCAATGCATATAGAACAAACAAAAAATTGTGATAAATCATAAGAACAAATCCATTTTCAATTCTTCAGTCTCTTAATAATTTAGATGGGATGGTTAGAAATATGGAAACTATATATAATAACTTATCTACTCATTATAAAAGTACAACCAGTGTTAATAGTTTAAAAAACTATCAAGTAAATAGTTTTAAGTTGTTATATATGTTAAATCACATGGTCTGCACATGAACTTTAAAACAAAGGTATATGATAAATAAAAAGTATTTTGCTACTTGGATAGAGGCCGCATCGCTTTGTATACATGACCAGCCTGATAATTAGAAATAAATAAGTTGGGTCTGATAATCTCACTAGGAGAAGCTAAGATTCCAGGCAGGAAATATTGGAATTATTGGAACACCATAGCCTTTCTAAGTCTGATAAAAAAAAATTTGATAAATAGTCTTCCTCTTGCCCCAGAGATTCCTTTTTGTATTATGCGGCACTGCAGGATCTTCACTCTAAAAATCCATTCTCCTTATCCTCTTGATACCCCCCATTTTGCAGCCACAGTTCTTTCTAAGTTCTGATGTTATTGGAGGCTAAGATTAATCATTTAAGCTGTCTTCGGACAAATAATCTAGCCAGTACATAGCCAGGACCATATGAGCTTGTTTTGGTGCTTGGTAGGAGAAAGCTTTATAGCTTTTGAACACTACTTTGCCACAAATTTTTCACAGCACATTATATGCAAACAAACAGCTGTCTATTCAAAAATTGAGGTTGTCACAGAAAAGATTAGTCCTGACGGCAAATTAGATTATCATTCTTTTCAACTTAATAAATAAATGGTTTCAGTTCACCTATGCATCGGAATGGCTTGTTTATTGCATAATTAAGTACACGACAATGTTCTTTGTGGACTTCACCATACCAAGGGACTATCCGATAATGCCTCATGTTCGATGTTTCTACTGACGTACAAATCCAACAAACCATAAGAGGCTTAGAAGTGACACGTGTTTGGTGCACATTTCTGCATTGGTGCACACAATACTTTATTTGATTTGGTGGTTCAAACAATGAAGACTGAAAATCAAGGATATGAGAAAAGAGAAGAAACTGCTTAAAGGTTGTCTCCTATGACTACTTGAATGAGATTCAATTGCTAAAGCCTCATATGACCCAAAGTGTTAAGGTTTATGATTTCAATCAAGAAGAATGAAATCCTTTGTCCAGTAACATTTGGAAAACCACTTCCGACTTGCAGTAGCTGTTCCCATGGAAAAGTTTCCAGTTGGGGAGAATTGATACAGATCCAAAAGTCTCAGATCCAGGTGTGTTAATTAGGTGGCTCAAACTTGCAAAAACACATATGCTGATTATGGAGTTAAATGCTTATAAGAACTCATGATATGTGGCATTTAGTGAAACTCCAATATGCGTATGTGAACTGTGATAGCACAAAAAGTAAACAATGTCAGCAGAGCATAAATCTAATTTGGTGTCCATAGGTTATTGTATATATGCAGTAGCTTTTCTTTACTCACCCTATATGCTTATGACTTTGGTCAAAGTAAAAAATAAAGTTATAAGTAATTTCTTGTCTATTGAAACAAAACAAGAATTCCAAAGAAAAACATGAAACAAACGCAAACTTCCATACCTGCTTGCAGAGCCAAATGAAAATTGCCCCACCAATGATCCCAAAAAACAACCCAGTTTCCACCACCCCCATATGTCTGCCCTTCCTGCACCAGATCAAAGCTCACAGCCAACATTACTCCAGCAGCCAATCCATTGCATATACCTGCCCACTGCGGCTCTAACTCCAAAAGAAAAATGGCACAGCACCCAACTTTGTTGCTGCAGCCATGGCAAGAGTAAGCCATGCCACTGTATACACCGACACTCTACTTTTACTAACCTTCCTCTCATCAAATCCTTGAAAGCTATTCTGAGAATCATGCAATGTAGCCTCTCTGCCTGTTCCATCAATGACTGTATTTTCTAAATTCCTGTGCGGAGCTCGAACCCTTTGAACAATGTCTTTCTCCGGCTTGACACCATTAGAGCCAAAGAGCAGAATGAACAAAAAGAATTGAGAGTAAAAGCACTTGCAACCTTGAAGCCATTTTCTAAGATAGCATGTGGTTCTCCTAATATTGTTAAGTCAAAATCAAAAATTCACCAAAAGTTAAAAGAAGAAAGAAAAGAGTAATAAATTTATTTTATTTGAAGATTTGTTGAGATACTTACCTTGCATGTGATGGAGTTGATCTCTTTGTTTTCCTTAATTCGACGTAAATTATTTTTTAGAAGAAATTTTATATACAAAGGGCTCTTTAGAGAATTGTCCTATTATAATTATTTCCTTTTTTTTGATAGATAGGCCGTAGACAGACTTGAATCTGAGACTCTCTTACCTCTTTATTAGTGAGCCAGACCTTAATGACTTTATTAAGGATAACTTATTTTTAGTTTTTTGTCTTCTTGGAGAAAATTACCAATGTTAATGATTTTTATATATGAGTTAACATTAACTATCGTTGGAGTGTCCAAAAAATTTCTGAACAGAAAAAAAACTTTTTTTTTTTCAACTCCTCCCTTGAATTTCAGATTGAAAATAAGTCATACAGTAATAACTAATAAGTATATTCATACAATAATAAGTGTGCAATATGTATGACTAAGAATTATTTATCGACTAGAAGGAAACTATGTCTATCATCCAATAACTAATAAAATTTAGTAACGAGAGAGAGAGAGAGAGAGAGAGAGAGAGAGAGAGAGAGAGAGAGAGAGAAGAAAAGGAGAAACGTTGCAAAATTTAAATCTAAATTATTCATAATAAACTCATTCTCATAAAAGCAAGTTTAATTTTTTAGCTTTGAAATTCTTCATATTATAATAAAATGAATAAGTAACTTATTAATATTATTTAGCTAAATTTTTAACTCCCTTGCTCTCATACTTAAGTATATGAGAATACATGAGTTGTATATGGGTTAATCTGATAGTTATTAGAGATATATATGTATAAATGTCATTTTTATAATATTTGATTTCTCTGCGTTATACAATCCAATTGTGATAGAAAAATCACTTGTTATGCCTCCACAAGTTCTGACATTTGCCACTACTCCATCGTACATGTCCCTGATTATATCAATATATTTGAAAGGAACTCTCTTTTTCATCAATGTCCACCATAATACCTCTCTTGGCACCTTATCATAAGTTTTTTCTAAATCAATAAAGACCATATATAAATTTCTTTCCTCTCTCGAAATCGCTCTATAAGTTGACGAAGCAAATAAATAGCATCTGTTGTCGATCGCTCTGGCATGAACCCAAACTAGTTCTCTGATATTTTAACATTCTATCTTAATCTGTGTTCAATTACCCTTTTCCAAAGCTTCATGGTGTGACACATGAATTTTATTCCACGATAGTTTGAACAACTCTGGATATCACCCTTGTGCTTATAGAGAGGTAATAGGGTACTCTTTTTCCACTCATTTGACATCTTTTTAGTTAGCCATGTCTTATTAAAGAGGATTGTTAGCCATCTTACGCCGACCTCTCCTAAGCATCTTCATACCTCAATACGAATTCCATCCGGGCCAACAGCTTTCCTTGACTTCATCCTCTTCAAGACCTCTTTAACTTCAGATTCGCTAATTCTGCGCATATAATTACGGTTTATATTCTTAGCATTGAATGGTAAGGTCATTCAAATCTTGAGTAGAACTACCATTGAACAATTTGTCAAAATACTCTCTCCATCTTTCTTTGATTTCTTCATCTCGAACTAAAACCTTCTGATCCTCATTTTTTACACACCTCACAATACACAAACCTCTAGTCTTTCTCTCCCTTATTCGAGCAATTCTATATATATCCTTTTCAACCTCTTTGGTGTCCAACTTCTCATACACTTCTTTGTACACTTTAGCTCTTGCATTATGAACAGCTTTCTTAACTTCCTTCCTGGTTAGTTTATACCTCTCAAAACTCCATCACAATTTTTCTTCAAATCTCTGTAAGAGTTTCGTTTGATCTTAATGGCAGCTTTTACCTCTTCATTCCACCATGATGTATTCTTACATGGTGGAGCACCACCCCGTAACTCATCAAGTACATCTTTAGCTACTCTTTTAATGCAGCTAGCAATTTTATTCCATGTTGTATTGGGATCATTTTGGGCTTTCCAATCTGCTTCATGTACTACTCGATCTATAAAAACTCCTTGGTTATCTTCTTTTAGCCACACCACTTAATCTTAAGATCTAACTTACGTTTAATCTTTCTAAATCTCCTTCTAATCCGGATATTTAAAATTAAGAGTCTATATTGGGTTACTACACTCTCACCCAGTATTACCTTACAATCCATACAACAACCTCTATCTACTTTCTTAGTTAGAAAGAAATCTATTTGGCTTGCACTTGATCCACTTCTAAAAGTGATCAAGTGAGACTTTCTCTTTCTAAACCAAGTATTCGCTAAGATCAAATCATAAGACAAAGTAAAATCTAGAATCAGTTACCTAATTCATTTCTTTCCCCAAAACTAAATCCTCCATGTACACTATCAAATCCATAACGACTATTTCTTACATGCCCATTGAGGTCACCGCCTATGAAAAGCTTTTCTCTAATGGGTATGCCTTACACTATCTCATCTAAATCCAACCAAAATTGACGCTTACTAGGCTCATCAAGTCCTACTTATGGTGCATAGACACTAATAACATTAAAAATCTCCCTACCTAAAATAACTTCAACTAGTAAAATCCTATCACCCTTTCTCCTAACCTCCACTACATTCTCAAGCAATTGTTTATTTATGATCACACCCACCCCATTACGATTTCTATCTCTACCAGTATACCAAAGTTTATAACCCCAAGGCTCTATAATTCTACCTTTTCACTTGCCTACTTAGTTTCCTACACACACAAAATACTAACATTCCGTCTAACCATAACATCAACTAACTCTGCTAATCTACCTGTAAAAGAACCTATGTACCATGATGCTAACTTAATCTTATTTCATGAGCTAACTTTTTTCCCTCACCCGCTCAAAAAAGTGTGGGAACCCTTGTTCATTTGACACCACATCCGGGCGCCGATGTGACGCGTCATTTTTAGACGACGACCTGGCAACCTTTGCCTACTTTTTACTACACCCGGGCTCCGATGCAGCGCGTCGCTCAGTAGGGAACGCCCCAACGAAATTTAGTTCTTGGTTCATATTCATAGTATGTGACAATAATTTACGTTGGCTGTCACATGCCTACCACAACCCTTCTCCTTTATCATGGTTTGGGACAGGCAGCGAACGATGCACTGGCGGAGTTAATAAAACATATAGAGCAAACATTATTTTTCCATATAATTGTTGATCATCCCCCGCCCCGCCCCGCCCCCAACCACCACCCATCCAAAACACACCCACCCACACCCCCACCCCCACGCCCACCCCCCCACAACCCCACCCTATGCTTTCATCAGTTGGACAAGTGTTACTTGGATGCAGAACATAATATGAGAATTCATATTTGTGTAACCTTGAACATATTCTACAATGTGAACAAAGAAATAACATATACACAAATGCAACCATAGATTGTTATATATGAGGGAGGGGGGACCAAACATAATGCACTTTTTACCTTGCTTATGCTCAAAAAGTAAAGGCAAATAAAAATTACCTTCCATAATCTCAATTTTCTTGGTGGAATGATGGGAAGAAAATTAGCCTTTACAAACTAATAAAGAGTTATTTCTTTTTCAGCATCTTGTACAAAATATCACATACACAGAGTATCTCAAGACTTTGACAAGATCTTTCTATGCAAAGAGTTTTCATTCCTTCAAGAAGCTGTTTTAGTTCCTTAAATCTTCTCCGGTCATGCAGCCTGTTAATCAAACCAAGTGCCAGATCTTGATCAAATTTATATTGAAGAGATCTAAGGAAATAGTTGGTAGCTTCTGAAAAATTTTCTCCTTTACACAAAATACTGTAGGTGATGGCATCATAAGCAATCTTCTCCACATTCATCCTAGACAATAAAAGCTGAGCTTCATCTTTCTCTCCATTTGGTAACACCAATGGATCAGAGTGTTGTAGGTGACAATGCTGGGAAGAAACCTTCTGCTGTTAATATACATTTTGCTTTCAGAAGCTTCCCTCCCTTGCAAAGACTATTAATCACAATATTAAAAGTCCTAGTATTTGGTGTTATACCCTTCTTCAACATGTTAGTAAAGAGACTGAGAACCTCCAACCCACTGGCAAGCTTGGAGAGCCTACTCATCAGAGTATTGTAGCCAGCAACACCACACAGTCTAACAAGCATTTAGCCTCCCAAATTTTCGAATCATGGAATAGGCAATCAAGACAGATACTTAGAGAGATAATGGTAGGTTCAAATCCATTCCCCTTCATAGTCTCAAACAGCTCAATTGCTTCCTTTGTCTTTCCACTTTTACAGAGACCATTCATATATGTGGTATATGTATCCACATTAGGCTTCCAACCCTTCAATCCGCTTTCCCTTATAACCTGCTCAACCGCATCAAAGTCCCCTATCTTGCAAAGACCATTTATCAATACGTTGTAGGTCACAGAACTCGGAGGGCAACCGTAATACTCCATAATTGCCATCAAATCCTTAGCCTCTTGGATTTTTCCTTCCGAACAGTAACTATGGACAATGGGCGTATAAACATGGACAGTCGGACTACACTTGTCGTTGAACATAAGATCTAAAACACCCCATGCTTCCTCCTGAATTTTCTTTCTGATAGAAGCCTCCTCCTTATTTGTCCCTGCCCAACAAAGACCTGTGATCCATGTCGAGTAAGTGTTTGAGTCAGGCTTGCACCCACATTTTGTCATGCCCTTAATGACCCTTTTTACTGAATCCAACTGCTCCAAATGGCAATACATCTTAACAAGAATATTATACGAAGATACATTTGGCACTATACCCAATGTGATCATCTCCTTAAAGATCACTTTAGCTTCTTTCGGGCGGTTGGCCATCACAAAGCATTCATCACCGTATTGTAACATAGAACATTAGGCTCGCAGCTGGACCATTTCATCTCCCGAAGCAGTCTGACCACTTCGTTGACCTTACCTGCCCGACCAAAGGCCTTCATCATCTTGTTATAAACAGATGGGGGCCTCCAAAGCTTGGACTTTCTATCTGTTTCCAAAACACAAACATGGTTGCTCTATAAAGATCCACATCCTCATCACAATTATTTCTCTCGTTCTCCTCGCTTACTAACTTCTCAACATGAAACACTTGACTTGATCCAAATAGATTCGTTTCCTCACTGGAACTATTCCTCTCGGGCTCCAAACTAGATATCTTATCCTCATCCACACAGACCCGACTCAATCTAAATAGATTCGCCACTGCATTCGAGAACCTCACGCTTACATCTGCATCACTGCAAGTATTTTTAGATATCTTCGTCTCCTCGTCATCAGACGAGGATTCGTTCAGCGGGCTTGCCACTGACACAAAGCTTCGGTTAATTCTGCAGCCTATCACATGGGCACTACTAGGCTTGAAGAGTTGGGAACTCTGGCGAGCGATTTTGGCGGCAGCCGCCAGCGGCAAAGGCCGAGTAGAGAAATGTTGTCTCTTGGGAATTTTATCGAACACTTGAGAAGCAATCTACAACTCTGCATGTGAGATAAAAAGAGAGAATTTTAATCGAGAAGCTCAAAATATTGGAGCTGCTCGATCATCATCTGTCCAAGTGCCTGGCCGTCGATGAGATATACCTTGATGAAGAAAGGAGAGAGAACGGTGATGGAGTTGCTGCTGCTGTTGTTGACAAGCAAAATGAGAATTAGCAAAAAATGGGCAAAAATGAGAAGAAGCGAGAGCGCCGGGGGGGGCGAGAATTTTACTGTTAGAAAGACGATCTGTTACCTCACCGTCGACGAAGGATGCGGCGGGAGAGGTGGCGGCGCGGATCTTGAGAAAGTGTCGTCGAATTGGCAGGGGCGAGAGAGAGATCAATTTAGGATTTGCCCCTAAATCTCTCGAGGCGGGTGTCGGGCTAACTGGGCGGGTTGTGCGTATGCGCCCGTACTTGACCCGAAAGTTTACGGGTCAAATGGGCAAATACCCAATTGGGCGTATGCTAATTTGGGCCCAGAGTTTTTCAGTCCAGGCCAATCCCCGAGTTTTTCAGTCCAGCCCGATTGGCCCTCAAGCAGCCGTTTTAGTTCCTTATATCTTCTCTCCGCTCATGCAACACAAACATAATCTATAATCTATAGGTATAATCTATGCTTTATACTCTATAATCTATCTATATATATAATCTATAACTACTTTTAAAAGCAAATAGTATAAACCACGTGCACAATTTCTATCTCCCCCGTATTTTGTTTTTCAGCTTATTTTTTCCTATCATTTATTTTTTGATATTTCATTTATTTTATTTATACTATTTTAAAAAAAAGAAAGAAAAAAAACCTAGAGAACATCTCTCTCTCTCTCTCTCTCTCTCTCTCTCTCTCTCTCTCTCTCTCTCTCTAATAATTCTTCTCTATCACCCTCCCTCGTAGTTAGGCTTTTCTCACTCCCCCTTTCTCTCTCTTAAAATTCTCTCACCGGTGCAGGAGAGCTTTCAGAGGAATCCAAGTTGTTTTAGGCTTTCATATTTTTCTAGTTTCCTTTTTCTTTCCTTTGTTTTTTTTTTTCTCCTTTGGTTAGTTTTCTAATAGCTTTATGACTCTTTCATTAGTTTATTTTCTATTAGATTTAGAACTCTTTATTTCTTTATTTTTTTTAAACTAGATTTAAGACTTTTTTATTGGTTTGTTTCCTATTAAATTTATGACTTTTTTGTTAGCCTTTTCTATATAAAGATCTTTTGAAACACTTTGTAGCCATCCTAAAATTTAATAAAATTTGAGAAATCTTCTCTTTATTTTTTGGTAGTTTCCAGTGTTTTTCCTATTTAGCATTTTGTTAGGGTTCGTCGGTGTTAGAACAAGATCCAGACGGCACTTTTGCTTTCGATATGCGTCAAGTGGTATCAGAGCGAGGCCACATTTAAGATGATTGGTTCAGGATGTGAACGCAATAATGATTTAATTTTAAAGGGTCTTTCAACTAGATTTGATGCTTGCGAGCGAAGGGTCAAGAAGCAATTTCAATCTCTTCGTCAAGCAATCGAGAATCTAGGTCTTAAAAGCAGCAAAAATTGTGATGATGGTAGGAATCATGATAATAGTTGTGGTGGAGATTTTTCTGCCACAAGTGATTGGACGGTCGATCCTCACTACAAGCGAAAATCAGAATGAGAATTAAATGCACGTAAATAAAACTCAATAGAAAATAACACAGGATTTTTATGTGAAAATCCTTAACTGGGAAAAACTAAGGAGAGAAAGAGGAATTTTACTATAATTCTCAAGTTACAGAAATTATAATGTGTAGGAGATGCGTGTGGATTGAAATTGAGATTCAGCTTCTTGGATCAAGATTGTATAGAAGTCTGAGAGATCTCACAGGTGCGAAAAAAATCCCCTTTCTTGGGGGTAACGGTATACTTATACTTGACTGAATTGCTGTTCTAGAGGCAGTGGATATAGGCAATATCTTCGCAATAGCATGAATTACAGGCTGTAACGATAGCGATCAGTGGTGCTGATTTGTTGGGATTGTATAACGAGAAATCTACCACTGTCCATAACTACCCGCCTTGAATGACGTTACACATTATAAACGTGAAGAATAATGAGGTCGCATAACTGACGGTGGAGATCAGGAGTGATCTGTCGCTGGAGTCTCGTCGCGAAGTTGAAGGCTCTTAAGGCGAGAAAGATCCCGAGAAGATAAAGACCTTTGAGTGGCAGAAGGCGGCTTCAGGATGAAAAGGTCTTCGGGAAGAAAGATGACCTTTGAAAAATCGGATATGATGGGTGCTAACAGTGGCGGAAACTGTCTTCAGGAAACTGAATATGATGAAAGGTCTGAGTTGAACTCCAGAGAATGTGAGTTCCTTACAACAAATGTTGGAACAAGAGATTATCTGTTAAGGTAACAGAAATATGTCATGTTTCTATTTTAATTAGAACTTTTTATTAAGATTCTATTATTTGTGATGATGTAGACATGGATATAGGTTATATTTTATTGGGGAGGCTATGGAAACATGAAGTAGATGCAAAGCACAATGGTAGGCATACTATTTATATATATTTTTTGGAAGGGTAAGAAGATTGCAATGAAACTGGTTGAAGACCAACTGAAGCTTCTAAATTAGAGAGATGATTTTTCTTATACGATGGTGAATTTTCGACAGAATCTAAGGAAACTAGCAGAAACTTGACATGGTAATAAAGGAAAAAGTAACCTCACCATTTGATATTCCAACCAAATTACAACCATTGTTAGAGGAGTTTAAGGAGATTAGTGTTGAAGATCTTCCCGATGGTTTACTAGCTTTTTTATCTCGAACTGAGTTACTGTCCTTACAAGAAATTTCATTATCATTGTTGTCTAAGAAAAATAAAGAGGTTCAGATCATACAAATAGAAAACTCAATATGTTTGCCCTCACAAGAAACTTTATTGTCATTATCATCCAAGATGGATGAAGAGGTTCAAATCACGGAGGAAGAAAAATTAGTGTCTTCATTGTTCAAAGAGGTTGTGCAATCGTTCTTTGAGATTCTTACTCCTCATCCATTTATTATTTTCTCAAGAACTTCACAATTGTCAATCTTCATGTCAACACCTTCACCACTATTTTCGTTATTGGGTACCTTCTCCACACCTCTCAAATTGTCTCTCGACACTTGTGATCCTTTTCAAACTCTTCTAGAGGTGTCAATTTGAAAGTGGATAAAGTTAAGATAAGCAAGAAATTCTTCATTAAGGTTGATTTTACAATGAAGCCATTTTGCAGTCGAAGACAACATGGATGTATTCTTCATGCTATAAAATCATGATTTATTGCAAGAATCAATATCTGTATTTTTCTTTTGATCTATCCAAGGCTGCACTCGAGATAGAGTTTTTTTAAGCTGAGGAGAATAACGTAGGAAGATCCAGTAAATTTAATAAGTTCAGAAATTTGAAACATCATATTTGTCAGTTCTAGGATCAAGAGAACGAAACGATCATTTCTTCATTCTTTGAACACGAAATTCAGAGCACGTATGCAAAACTTATGACGTTTTCAAGTTATCGGAA
The DNA here is from genome assembly GCA_038442645.1 of Agave tequilana. NCBI lineage: Eukaryota > Viridiplantae > Streptophyta > Magnoliopsida > Asparagales > Asparagaceae > Agave > Agave tequilana. Next base: position 11,496 of record JAVJIF010011772.1, on the reverse strand, counting down.
TGAGTGCAATCTGTTGAAAAAGATTTCAAGAAGAAACTAGAACAAGCTAATGCCAAACACAATGCTGCAACTGATTAGCAAAAACAAGAGAAGCAATTTCTTGAAGAAGATATGGTTATTGTGGTTCTGCACAAAGAGAAATTGTGTGTTGGGTCTTATATCAGGCTGAGGCCGAAGAAGTATAGTTCGTACAAGATTTTGAAGAAGATTAATAATACTACCTATGTTATTGATCTTCAAAATAATATGTCGATGTTCAAGACTTTCAATGTGGCATACCTCTTGCAATATCATCCAGAATAGAAGTTTTATTTAAATCTTAACTCGAGGTCAAGTTCTTTAAAAGTGGATGGGACTAATGCGGAAGAGCTTTCCAAGGAATCCTAGTTGTTTTAGGCTTTCATATTTTTTTAGTTTTTTTTTTTTTTTTTTTCCTTTTCTTTGTATTTTTCCTCCTTCGGTTAGTTTTGGTTAGTTTCCTAACAGGTCTATCACTCTTTTATTGGTTTCTTTTCTACTAGATTTAGAACTTTTTTAGTTCTTTGTTTTCTACTAGTTTAGGACTCTTTTATTAGTTTTTTTTTACTATTAAATTTGTCTCTTTTGTTGGCATTGTCTATATAAAGGCATTTTGAAACTCTTTGTAGGCATCCTAAAGTTTAATAAAATTGAAAAATCTTCTTTTTCTTTTTTTTGCTGGATTTCAGTGTTTTTCCTACCTAGCATTTTGTTAGGGTTCGTCGGTGCTAGAAGATCTAGTCGACATTTTTTGCTTTCGATCTGCATCATCACCGTCACCCACCCGCTTCTCTTTCAACTTGAATGAAGACACTAAGAGTCATCATCTACATTATCTACACTGTTATCGACTTCTTCTTTATTCCCTCGCATTGTTCTATTACAAAGGGTGATCAGAATAAATATCTTAGAGTTCTAATTTATGGTTTTTTGCAATGTAGGAGTGAGGGGAGAGGTTGAAGAGCACAATTTTAAGTTATGCTTGTTAGTCGTACTCTCATTGTTGTCATTCTATACGGCTGGTCAAATTTCTAATACTTATTGTGACTTTGATTTTGCATTGTTAATGAATATTTCCATTTTTTCTCCTTTCAATTTTTTTTAATATCAATTCTTTACCTTCTTTTTAATCCAATTTTTTCTTTGTTTTTAATTCTTTTTTATTTGCTTTCTCTATTTTTCTTCAACTTTTAGAAAATTTCTTTACAACTATCTACTTTCCTTCATAATTAGAAAAAATCAGCTTCATAATTTGTTTGGCCTCGTATCATATACGTCAGTAAAAAGCTCGGATCCTTCTTCTCTATATAATTTTGTTTTTATTTTTACCCTTTTTCTCAGATCCAGACGCCGTTCTTCACCGCTTGGCCTGAAGGATAAACCCGACGCAGAGTTATTCGCGAATCGATCTGCATGGTCAGGTTGCCGTGGGGGTTGGAAGGGGGGCAGGGCCCCCTACCCCGGGACTCGGGGCGGAGCCTCCGAAACAAAATTTGTTTTCGTAGACAGCTTGGAGCAACGATCCGAGCTCAAAAGTTTGTCAGAGTTGCGGGTTGGAGCAGCATTTCGGAACAATGTGGTATTTAGATTTGAAAAGCATGAAGATTATTTAATGTCGGTGAACGAGGATTTACTAATGATGGCAATACTGATAGAGAACTGCGACTCATGATTGCAGTCCTTTGTGAGACTTGCGACTATGATCACAATCTTTTATTAAAAGATTGTGACTATGGTCGCAGTGTTTTATTAACAAGGCATTATTGTGAGAACAGCGATCATGGTCGCAGTCTTATAAGGAGAACTGTGATTATAGTCACAGTCCAATTAAAGACTCAGAAAAAGGTATTTTGTGAGGACTGCGATCATGCCGCAGTCATAGAAAAAGGACTGATCTATAAAAAATCAAAAATATGATATTTTTTTTAGGACTACGATCATGGTCATAGTCCTCATAAAGACACAGAAATAAGACATTTTTGTAAAGACAGCAATCATACTCACAATTCTAATAAAGATCACATTTTTGTAAGAACTACGATCATTGTCGCAACCTCATAAAGACTCAAAAATAGCGTATTTCTGTGAGGACTGCGATCATAATCCCAGTCCTTTATATACCAACAGTCTGCATTTTCGAAGCGGACATCATTTTGGAGCGATTACTGCGGAGGCATTTAAATCTTTTGTCGTTGAGGAGTGCTTCAACGCTTGACACATGGGTGCGCCTCCTTGTTTATAAAAAGGAAGCGACTGAAGCGAAATAAATTATGACGCTGAGTTTTTTTTCCTAATTTTGATTTGACATAGGCGGCTGAAACGAAATCCCTCTTATCATTTTGTATATTCTTTGTTTTTCTTTTATCTCTCTTTTTTTATTTTCTAAAGTCTATTAAACCTATTTTTTTAATTATTTCTTTGATTTTATGTAACTTCTTGTTTGTTTCATTTCCATAAATTTCTCCTCTCTTATTTTTGGTATTGTTCGACTTCTTTTTATGCCTTGTTTTGCTGTTTTTCTCACAATTCTTTTCTTTTTCCCAAAATTTCCCCTCATTTTTCCCTTGTGTTGTTCTACTTTTTTTTTCTCTCTTTCCCAATTTTTATTTTCAATTTCCATGACTCTCTCTCATTTTATTTTTTTCTGTTATTTTAAATACTTATTTTTTCTTCAGTATTATATATTCTTTATAGTTTTTGAATATGTTTTTTTATTCTTATTTATTTTTTTAATTTTTCCATTTTTCTTTTCTTAATTTATTTCTTTTCAATATACCTCTATTTTTTATTTTTTTCTCACTACTTTTTTTTACTTTCCAAATTTTCCTTTTTTATTTTTCATTTTTGATTTAGTTCTACTTTTTCCTTTTTTGTTTTGTTTTATTTATTCTAACTATTTATTTCTTTTTTTTTTTTACTTTTCCTAGACTTTTCCTTTTTCTAATCCTTTTTTTTGTTTTTTAACATTTATTTATTTTTCTTCCGTTTTTCTTGTTTTTGATTTTGTTCTGTTATTGTATATTTTTTATATTTTCTTTTTCTTTTCTTTTTACTTTTTCTATATTCTTCTTTCCTTTATTCTTTGATTACTCTATCCTTTTCATTTAGATTTTCCTTTTTTTTCTTTTGATTATGTTTTTACTTTTTCTTGCCCGTATTGTTTCTTGACCTTTTTCCAATTCTACTCTACATATTTTTAACCTTTTCTTTTTCTTGTTTAGATTATTTTTATCTATTTCTTTTTTATTTGCTTTCTTTTTATCCTAGAGTTTTTCTTTTCTTTCCATTTTCTTTTCTTTTACTTTCTTTCTTTTTCAAAGTATTATTCTACTTTTTAATTCTTTTTTATTTTATTCTAAATACTTTATTTTATTTCTCCCTTATTCATTCACATATTTTCTCTCTATATTTTTTATTTGCTCTTTTTTACTTTTTATTTTTTATTTTGATTTTATTCTTTTTTCTAGTTCCTTTATTTATTTTTCTTTTCCTTTTAAAGATCTTTCTTCTTCTTTTTCTTTATTTTTTTATTTTATTTGTTTTTTTCTTGAAAATTAATTTCTTCATTCAATCATTTTTTCTCTATTATTTGTTGAAAGTAGATATATCTTATGTTGAACTGATAATTACTAATATTTCTGAATAAGTAATTCAAATAAAAAGTATAAAATAGTTTTCATATCAAATTAGGGATTACTATGATTGAAAAAAAAAAATATTTCACGTGCATAACACGTGCACTTTTCTAGTATATTGTCTAAGAGCATATTTCTGTTATTTCCAAGCATCATGCTCCTAGAAACGTGATATTCTCAGTTTAGAATTACATGAATATTTTTTGGACCAGTGTTGTTAAGATTATGGGACACTAAAATAGGATACAGTACGTGATATGAGCACGAAACACACAGTTCCAAAGACATGGGAAACATGTGTGTCTATGTATGTATAATATCCTCTATCCATAAACTTCAAGATTAGATTCACAACAAATTAATGCTTTAAGTTAATTTTAAAATGGTAAATTTTGTGAAACACCTTGCACAATTAGGGTGTTGCACCAAACCCCCATAAATTATGAAAACTTACACATTCATCCCTTGAATCTTAACAATATTAACTTTCCGCCCAAACTATTCACATGCATTGCACATGACCCACTTAGTTCTCCTAGATAGTTCATTAATTCTTTTTTTTAAAATTAAATGCTATTAATCTTAATTTTCCCATAATTATCTTCTTTTTTAAAAATCATAAGTAGTTGAGAGGAGAAGAGGAGGATAAGGTTGTGGCGATGGTGACGATGATGGTGATGGCGAGGAGGAGGAGGAGGAGGTGGTGGGAAAGGAGGAGGAGAGGGATTCGACTAATGGATTATGTGGTGGTTTTGAAGGTGGTGGAGGGCTGGTGGGTTGAAAAGGAGGTGGAGCAAGTAAGTAGTCGTGGTGGTGATGGTATTGGTGGGTTTGAGAAGAAGAGGTGGAGGTGGTGGTGATGGTGATGATCTTGAGAAGAAGATTGTGGTGGTTATGGTGGTGGTGGAGTTTAGGGGGGAAAGCGGTGGTGGAGGAGGAGGTTATGATGGTAGTGAGTTTTAGAAAGAGGTGAAGGTTCGTGGTAGTGGTGGTAGATAGCAGGAGGAGGAGATGATGATGGTGGTGATAGATTTGAGAAGGTGAAGGAGGAAACAGTGTGGTGGGTGGAGGAGGACGAGGTGGTGGTGTTTTTTTAAAAAAAAAAAAAAATTAAGTTTAAGAGGGTCACATGTTGTGACAACATGTGTCACAACATGTGTCTCTTTTAACGAAAATGGTAATGGTGTCACAATTCATGCGGTAAATGTGTAAGTTTTCATAGTTTAAGAGGGTCTGGTGCAACACCCCTAATGGCTCGAGAGTGTTTCATGCAATTTATCTTTTTAAAAAATATTGAAAGATACAAGAAATTAGTTTTTACAAAGAAAGAATAGTCATATAGAAAACACAGAGAACATAATTTTTATTTTAACACAACTTTTAACATATATTTTCAATACATATTCTTTCTTTAATAATTATTCTTATAAATTCTCTATAGTTCAAATCAATGTAAGTAATTTTTTAAAGTCTTTTTTAGATAATGGGTTTCTAGTAGTTTTTCCCAACAAACTCTTTAATTTTTCAAACAACAAAAACCCAATATCACATGATTTCCCATTCAAATTAACGAAGTATCAGGAAAGTATTGGAAATATGTTCCAATATTATAATACAATGGCCTACGAAAATTTAAAATATTTCTCTATTTTTTCCCATAAGATGGTGTCAGTATCTGAACTAATTTCGAGCGTCTAGGTCTATGTACGAGACTCAGTCTCTGAGAATACAATCTACCCATCTTTGTCACCTTAAAAATATATACAAAAAATATAAGCATAAGTAAACTTTAAGATCTAAACTTACACTAGTACAGTATTAGGAACAGGTGACACATGTTTCTCGGTGGTTAGATCTATAACCGCCCTACAATAAAAAGCGGTGGCAATTTTGAAATTTTTTGAAAAGTTGACAAATTAGCTTCGTACATTATACAACTGTTGACACTCAAAAAAGACAAACTCTCAGACAACTCTTCAACCAGTTTAAACGATGTCTAACTTGTCGACATTTACAAAAGACAAGTTGCAGAAAAGCTTATGACCAGTTTCTGCCTATCCTCGAGGGACAAAGCAGCGACTTGGACTCTATTGATCCAGTGAAGCAGACAGTAAGTCAAGGTTATCTTTGAAGAGACCTAAGCAGGCCAATGATGCTAAGTTAGCTCAACACTTAGCCCCATATGAGCCCAAGGGGATAGTCTCGCCTGAGAGACTAAGTTTGTCTAGCTTCATCTTGAAGCTCTTCATAGCTCCGCAGAGAGCTAACTGTTTAGCTTAGCCTGAAGCTCTACACAGCCGCACAGAAGGCTAACTCCTAACTTCGCCTCTCTGCTGAGAGCTTACTTCTAGCTTCGGCTGAAGGTTTACACAGCTCTGTTGAGAGCTAATTTTTACCTTCGCCTGAAACTTGGCACAACCGCGCTGAAGAGCAGACTCGCCTGAGGAAGCTAGTCTCTATTGTGCCCTGGGTGACAACAACCTGATGAGGATCTCCCGAATCTCCCAAACACAGAGAACAATCCCAAACAGCACAAAAACAATCAACCAGAGAGAGAGCACGCAAACAAACGAATTTAACGAGGTTCGGCTTCAATGCCTACGTCCTCGGGGCAATCCAGAAAAGAGATTAATTACTTTGAGGAAGATTACAATTGCTAGCAGCCTCTTTGAATATAAGAGAGCTCTAACTTACAGATTCTTCTTAATGCAAAACCCTAGAAACCAAAACAGCCTTTAAATACACAGATTTTCGAATCAGCAGAAAAATACCCGCACCCGACTGTCGGTCGACCGGGCGGTCGACCGACCCCTTCTACCGGTCGATCGAGCAATCGACCGGGTGCCCAACAGAGAGTTGGGTACTTTCAGTCGGTCGACCGGACTTCCTCTTTGTGCACGTTGTGCACATCGGTCGACCGGGCCGGTCGACCGATTACCTGCTTGTGCGGGCGGTCGACCGGGCCGGTCGACCGCAAACCCTGTTTTCTGCTAATTGTGATGTTTTGCTGCCTCTCCTTCCATCGTCTTTTGTCGCCGACTTCCTCGACGATCCCTCGACGATCCTTATCGACTTCCTCAGCAATAATCTCTCTCTATCCAACAATTCTCCACATCGGCTCAGATTTTGGGAAAATCTTCGCCGATCTCCAACGTACCCCAGTCTATCACCTGGCGAAATCGACACACGATCTCGGCTTGCGCGCACCGGACGAAATCGACACACGATCTCGGCGAAATCGACACATGATCTCGGCTTGAAATCTTTAGCTCAGCTATCCACTGGAATGCACCACACATGCCTTCCGTACACTTCACCTTAGGAGAATTTCCATACCTGCCGATCACCAAATGGCTCCTACTCTGCAACTTCACAACCTCACGAAGACTTCCTCACGAGCCAACACTGACTCTTTAACTGACCAGCTCTATCTAGTCTACATGTCTTCCACTGACGGTCCAAACAAGTCTGCGTAGAGTACACCAAACATCATCGCTTCAACTGGATGCACACCACTCCTTATGAAAGCTCAACATCTTCTCACCAGAAGATACACCTGTTCATCGAGATCACATCACCTCACCTATACGTGAAGTCCAACTGGCCACGACAACGCTTCACCTCTACGTGAAGCCTCTCCACCTCTATGTGAAGTTCTATCGGCCACACCTCTTCACCTCTACGTGAAGATCCAAACAGCTTCTCGAGAACTCAAATAGCTTCATACGGGTTGCATCAACAATTGGCTGCGCCTTTACGGCTGCCTACGTACCTTTGCCCAAAAGGATCAAGCCAACCGTAGTTCATTTAAGATGAGCTTCATTAAGCTCAAGCACTGGTACCTGTATTTGCAGCAGTGAACCTGTCTGACCGAGTCATATGAATCTCTTCCCGACCATCATGGAGAACAACGGCCTTCAACTTCAGCTTGTCACGATCACAAGCTTGAGATTCATGCTTCTTTCCCACAAGCGTGGTTTCATCTTTGTTCCAATAGCTGCAAACAACTCGACATCCTCAACAATGTCTTCAACCTGTTCAGCATCAACCTTGGTATCATGATCTCCACCCGGTGTCACATCCGATGAAGTCTTTACTGATGCTGAACCAACTAGAGATGATGGAGTAGCATCAACCTCCACCCGCTGCGATCCTTCCTTGGTCTCTGTCCTCTCCACCTACTGAGAGACAGTGGACTTCAACACTGAAGTCTCTCCAAAAGTGACATGCCTGCTCATCATGATCTTCTTGTCTTCGGGGTCCCACAACCTGTAGCTGTTCCTCTTGACGCCCAAATAGACAAACCTTTTTGCTCGCGGATTCACTTTACCATTCTTGGCACTGAAGTAGGCCGACTTCTAAACTCCCGCAGCACACCATGATCTTGAGCAACTTTCCCAGACCAAATTTCCAATGGAGCTTTACCTCCTCTCGTAGTCGATCTATTCCTGAGATGGCTAGCATACTCAGTCGCCTCAGCTCAAAACGACCTGTCTAATCCTGCATTAGACAACAACCGCCGAACCTCCCCCAGCAAGGAATGGACTACATCTTTAGCCAACTCATCTGTACCTGTTGTGAAGTGAGTACAATACCTGTGTTCTGGCCAAATCGTAGGAACTGGTACATGTCCTTTCCAACATTACCAATCTGAAGCTTCTTTATCTTCCTACCTATCTGCCTCTCATTCTTCCTCTCCACTTCATCAACACATCTAGGACTTCACCCCTTTGTCTCATGGGATATATCCAAACATGCCTAGATGAACCATCAACGAAAAAGACAAAGTACCTGTGACCTCCAAGAGATGCCGTCTTAGCAGGTCCCCATACACACATGTGAACACAATCAAGAAGACCTTCATTGCGGTGAGTACTGGTGCTGAATCTCACCTTCTTCTTGTCCAGAACGCTGTGTTCACCTTCCAACTCGCAGGTAGCAGCACCTTCCAGCGATTCCATCTTTGCAGGAGCTCGCAAAGATTTTTCTTCTTCCTGTCCGACCTTTCCCTGTCAGACCTCCAGGCCACCATCATCTGAGGAACTCGAAGTCCCCACCTGACCTGTCATCGTACTACCCTTCAAGTAGTAGAGGTTGCCTTGGCGGACGCCCTTCATCACCACCATCGAGCCCTTGATCATCCTGAGATCGAACAGATATCACCATGCCCGATGCTTCCAAAGTGCCAACTGAGATAAGATTCCTTTTGAGCTAAGGTACATACCTCACCTCCTTCAACTCTCGAACTATCCCATCATCCATCTTGATGCGGACTGTACCCATCCCTTCTATATTACACGGATGGTCATCCCCCATGACCGTGTAACATCCACCAGCTTCTCAAAGCTAGAAAACCAGGCCCTGTTCGGGCACACATGATAGGTGGCTCCGCTATTCAAGATCCACTCAGCACTATCTGAGTACAAACAGTAGGGGTAGTAACCGAGAGAGAGAACACCGATGAGTCATCATCCGATCCATCCGCCTGTGCTAGATTCGCCTCGGTCTTTAACTCCACCTTCTTACCTTTGGCCTTCGGGCATTCTGCTTTTCAGTGTCCTAGTTCCTTGCACAAGGCACATTGATTCCTCTTCAGATTTCTGAAACCCGACCTGGACTTTGATCTTCTTCTCACCTCCTTGCCCTTCCTTGATGAACCCCTGCCTCTTACTTCCAGTGCCTCCGCCGATGAGCTAGATTTAGAAGGATGTCTCTCCTTCTTCCTCGTCTCATAACTTGACAGTGCAGACGATACCTTATCGTAATCCAAGGTCTGCCTTCCATTGATGAAGGTCAGAGTGAATGTCTCATACTCTTCCGCCGGGAGTGAGTTCAGAAAGATGATCGCCTTATCTTCCTCTTCTACCATGACATCCATGTTTACCAAGTCTGTAAGAAGCTTCGTATATCGGTTGATGTGCTCATTCACTGTGCTCCCCTTCTTCATTTGAAAACTGTACAGCTTACTCTTAAGCTGCAACCTGGACTCAACACTCTTAGTCAGGTATTTCTTCGCAAGGGTTTCCCACAGTTTCTTCGCCGGCGTCTCATGTTGCGCAAGGTATTTTATGTCTTGCGACAAACATGAACGTATCAATCCACATGCCGACCTGTTCATCTTTGCCCACTCTTCATCAGTGGTCGTGCTCTTCTTCTTCTCCAATAGGAGAGTATCTTTGAGATTCGATGCATTTAGCGCATCCATAACCTCACATCTCCACATCCCAAAATTATTTGTACCGTTGAACTTGACAACTTCAATCTTCGGGTGAGAATTCATTGTCTTAACCGAAGCAGTTTCTTCTGCCATTGAGATTTATTGATCCTCTATCTATGCGGAAGAACAATCAACTGGAAATAGATCTCTATTCAGATAAAAATTAGATTTTTACCTTTCCTTTGAAACCCTAGATCGAGTTTCTCTCTGGATCTACTCCACCACAGATTCCTCGAGCCCTCCTTGCGTCCTTCTGAGATCGACACACGATCTCCACGAACACCAATACCTCTGATCGGAGATCGACACATGATCTCCACCGAATCAGATCTCGAGCCCTCCGAATCTTCAGGAATCCCAAGCCAAACCTGGAAGCTCTGATACCACTTGTTGTGCCCTGGGCGACAACAACCTGATGAGGATCTCCCGAATCTCCCAAACACAGAGAATAATTTCAAACAGCACAAAAACAATCAACTAGAGAGAGCACGCAAACAAACAAATTTAACGAGGTTCGGCTTCAATGCCTACATCCTCGGGGCAATCTAGAAGAGAGATTAATTACTTTGAGGAAGATTACAATTGCTAGCAGCCTTTTTGAATGAAAGAGAGCTCTAACTTACGGATTCTTCTTAATGTAAAACCCTAGAAACCAAAACAGCCTTTAAATACACAGATTTTCGAATCAGCAGAAAAATATCCGCACCCGACTGTCGGTCGACCGGGCGGTCGACCGACCCCTTCCACCGGTCGACCAGGCGGTCGACCGGGTACTTTCAGTCGATCGACCGGACGGTCAACCAGACTTCCTCTTTGTGCACGTTGTGCACATCGGTCGACCGGGCCGGTCGACCGATTACCTGCTTGTGCAGGCGGTCGACCGGGCCGGTCGACCGTAAACCCTGTTTTCTGCTAATTGTGCTGTTTTGCTGCCTCTCCTTCCGTCGTCTTTTGTCGCCGACTTCCTCGATGATCCCTCGACGATCCTTGTCGACTTCCTCAGCAATAATCTCTCTCTATCCAACAGTCTCGCCTCCAACTGGTTAGCCTTGCATGAGGAGGCTAGCCTCACCTCCACTGGCTAGCGTCGCCTCAACTGGCTAGCCTCGCCTCAACTGGCTAGCCGTGCATAAGGAGGATAGCCTCTCCTCCACTGGCTAGCGTCGCCTGAGGAGACTACTTTCGCCTCAACTGGCTAGCGCCGCCTGAGGAGGCTAGCCTTGCCTCCAACTGGCTAGCCTTGCCTCCAACTGGCTGGCCTCGCCTTCACTAGCTAGCCTTACGTGAGGAGGCTAGCCTCGCCTCCAATGGTTAGACTCGCCTGAGGAGAGTAACCACCCTACTAACTTAGTTGGGGGAGTTAATGGGTAGTTACACCCATGATCCCTCATTAAGAAGAGACAATCAAGGGAATCATAACTCCCTATTGAGCTTATAAATATCCTGCTAGTAGGTTAGGCTCAGGGGCTTGATGGGATTCAAGTCTAAGAGGTTTTTGAAGAGCATAAACTTTTTTGGTGGCTTCAAAGCTTAAGCCAATAAGAGATCTACTCTCTTGCTTTCAAAAATTCAGAGAATCGCTTCTCTAATCCTATAAGGATAAATTCAAGGTACTAATACCGTAAG